>JAUTDX010006331.1:0-53729 GCA_030844895.1 Ambrosia x helenae
CACATGATTTCAAAATCAATTTTTATCGTTATACTACTGTCAGCCATGTTGGCGGTTGGAAATGTGTTAAGTATGGTTTCAATTTCATTCCTTTTAAAGATATTCTTAAAGGAGACTTTTGGTTTGTCTATTATTCTTTATGTTACAATAAACTTCATTATACAGTTTACTTTGTTTTTGATGCTTTAAATTTTATAGATGTTTGATAGAGTTGTATTTTTTATATTTATTATAGATGTTGTTGAATGTGTGATCTGGTGTGGGGCTTGAATGTGTTTGGACAACCTTCAAAAGAAAGTAAACGGATTAATTTTGATATTCAAGATTTGAAGTAAGCATTGCTTTATATTTGTTATTGATTTTCTTTATTAGTCATGCATACTTTACATATGTTGGTATTTCTTATGTTTCGAAAAATTAATACACTACCATCATTGGTTTAATAAATATCAACAATTAATGAAGTGGTGTAATAAATGAGATCAAAAATATATTCCTCAAGTGACTGTATTATTTTGTATTTCTACCTCATTTAGTGATGTAATAAATATTTTATATCAAATCTTGAGTTCCCCATTTTGTATATGCATTTATAGCCATAAATTTATTGTTTTCATGTAAGGCTACGATTTTACGATATTTCATGTGGAATGATTATGCACTACAGTTTAGGAATTTCATTTCTAGTAACACGGCTAATGAGCATTTGATGGCTTTTATACAACATGGCAAGGTTAAGGACTATAAGGGTAATTTCCATTAGATTTCTGGTATTATAAAGTAACCGTTAATGTTAATTTAAGTCACTAAATATATGTATATTGTTATATTTAGAACAATTGACAGAACAAAGTGACAAGTATGGAACTTGGCTCTTTCTCAATGAAGAAATTGATGAAGTTAACCAGCTAAGGAAAATGTACAATGTCATAAGAACAGATGTATTTATTTATATTTATATTTGAAATTTTATTGAGACTTGTAGGTAATTTTGGATACTAATTCTGTGTATCATTTATTAGTCTTCTATTGAAACCAAGCATAGGAATATGGTTCTACTTCTCAAACACTACTTTCTTCCCAGTCCGTTTACCCATTGCATCAAGAATTCATTGTTGGAGTGCAAAAGAAACATATTGACGAGCTTAGCGAGACAGAAAGAGTTTCAATAGTTTTTACATAGCTTTCATATTTCCTGAGTTTGTTACATCTATTTTTTTCTAAATGTAATAGATGTTGAATATATTGTCGTATTGCAGGCAAGGTGTTATGTTGTAATTGCAAATATTAAAATTGTGCAGGAAGGCTTTGGTTGGTTTTATGTTGCGCGTCGCAAATGTTTCAGATTGGTTTCTAACTAAATAAGAGTATTTACTGAAATGCTTTCTGAAGAAATTCTGAGTTTGTTGTTACTACTTTGGTTTGTCCTAAATGTGAGTGTGAATGTATATCCATCACCCCCAAAGTAAGAAAAATGATTATTTACACTTTGTAGAAATTTCACATGATTCCTCTAACTTATTGTAAGTTATCTATTTCAGGTTCAAGGTACAAGTGAGGGTTCAGGATGAGACTGGTAGTGTATCGTTTGTGATGTTTCATAGAGATATGTCGAGTATTGTCGGTTCATCTGGCAAGTGATATAAGAGAAAGGCAGTTGAAGCTAGATGATAGTGAAAGTTTTGCCTCATGAATTATTTCGGTTGGTTAATAAGGTGCTGGCTTTCAAGATTGATGTTTCTGAATACAATCTCATAAATGACTACCATGTCCAGAAGATATGTAATGATCCTGTCATAATTGCTAAGTTGGTTGCGGGAAATGATTATGTAGATGATAATGCTGGAGAGGTATTTAATTAATGTCATTTGTAATAGCATTTATTTTTTTAGTGTGGTTCCAAACATTGTGAAGTTGACTGTTATATTCTTGTGTATGAGCACTTCTTAGGTCAGTCAGGGAAATGGTGAATTCAAATGTGTTAACTTTCCAAATCTTCGCAGGGGGTTTCCAAGTCTTGTCAAGGGTTAGTATGTATTTGTGTAAGTAGTTTAACCTGTTGATAGAGTTCGTTTTTTCTTGATTTTAAACAGTTCATTAGTTTTTTTTGTGATTTGTTTCAAGGATGTTATCTCTATTACTGTAACATTCGTACTTTTGCATTTTCAATTTTAGTCCATGTACTCTTGTAATTTTCCATTTTACCCCCTTGTAATCTCGAGCTTATGACCAATGGAAAACTTTTAGTCAAATACATTTATTCCTAATCAATTATGCCTATTCAATTTATTATAATCATGTTGCACTTTTACGCTTAAAAACCGAATTCTAACACTAAACCGAAGCATAAACGAACCCATACGAGTTAGGAATCAAGCCCTATCCAAAAACATGTTAAAATGGGCTTAAACCTTAAGTTTTAACCCAAAAACACGTCCAAAACGAAGTCTGTCGGGCCAAGCCCAACCAAAAAAAAAAACATTTTCTAGGCCTAAACCCGTGGTCGTGTAGCGCGACTCAAAACTGATTTCCCGTCGCGTATCGCGACGGCCCTCTTCTAACAGCAACATGCTTTAGCTCATTTTTTTAATGCAACTCCCACCTAACTCACTCTCAACCACCTCTTAACTCCATGATGACCCAACCACCTTACCCCAACTATATATACCCCCTCTCCTTCACTTCCTAACCCCTTTTCCATTCCAAATCCTCTCTAATCCCCAAGAATATCAAGCAAACTTTCTGCTCAAAATCAGTAAGTTTCAAGGCCTTAATCTTCACTTTTCTTTCACTTTCTTCACCTTTCCTCTTCTCCTAACCCCTTGGGGTAACCTCAAGGACCTTGCTCTTGTTTGCTAAGGCAAATAAACATGAGTGGGACACCAATTTGAAGCCTCAAAGGTGGTTATCTTCTAATATTTTTATGCACTAGGATGTTAGTTGTAGTGATACCAACGAGTTCACCAACAACTTGATGTTGGATGGACTTGTGTTATGGTTAATGGTTGACAAATGAAAGTTAAGGCTCATCCAAACTAAGTCACCATACTCTACTTTAATTTTCTAGTTATACTATGTAATACTAATATATACTTTCAAAACCTTCATCCTACAACTATTAATCTAATAACTTGGAAGTTTGTGGATACATTCCTACCTTACCAAACTCTTGACCTTCTTGTAATTCAGATTCATTCCATACAAGAGTGGGAAAATCCCTTGTCTAAGACTCATGCTTGATCCATAAGCAAAAGTGGTCATGACATGAAACTCTGTAAGATGGATTCACATTCCTAACTTAACTTTCACCATCCAAATCACCTTCATGGTGGTTTTGTGCTTGGTTACTAACTCTAACTATTGACCATACGAATTACCTTCATGGTGGTTTGTGTTTTGGTTCGCCTTAAAGGCAATGCATGACTTATTTGAACTTTGAATCATTCATCCGAATCTAAAATCCATTCCTTTTCAACTCTAGAATAACGGAGCTAAATCTCTTCCTCCAAGACTCTTAACGGAATCTAACTAAACGCAACCCTAAGGTAAGTTCATACTTGTCCCCTTTTTCTCTTTATCACTTTTGGGGCTCAACATGTATCTATGCAAATACACTAAATGCTTTCATACACACACGCTCAATCTATCAAACATGCCTATAAGACTCTTAACGGAATCTAACTAAACGCACCCTAAGGTAAGTTTATACTTGTCCCCCGTTTTCTCTTTATCACTTTTGGGGCTCAACATGTATCATATGCAAATACACTAAATGCTTTCATACACACATGCTCAATCTATCAAACATGCCTATATGCCATTTCCATGCTAGAAATCAAATTCTAAGATACAAAAGCCTTAGCATACAACCCGCCTTAACATGTATAGCGCTATAGGAGTAGCACATCGCCCTCTTGGGGTCATTGTTAAGTTTTAACGGCCTAACACGATAGTGTTATAGGATATGTAGTGGTAACAGGGATTGATTATGCCTTTTGTATGATTTTGTATGTGCAACTACATGATGCATGATGATTCGAGTAAAACATTTTATTAATACGTATGTACTCAAAAACTAGTATGCTCACCAATGCTTTATGTGTTGACAAGATATTTTATACATGTTGCAGGAAATGTTTGATGCGTTGATTCAAGAAACTCATTAGGGTGGACTTAGATATTCACGCCTTAAATTTTGTTTATTATGTACGTTGTAATTTCTATTTGAACAATATGTATTACTTTGCCTTTATGTTATGAAATGGAACCATTTAAATTATATTGTCGCAAATCTAGTGTCATGAAGTCTTTGAACAATCTATCACAAGTCGTCTTCTGATGTGTTCCGCCATCAGTTGGGGGTGTGACAGATTGGTATCGGAGCCATGACTACAGGGAATTAGGAAAAATTGCCATGATTGACCTAGACTATAGTTAGGAACCTCTTATTGACCATCCTTTATCATGCTAAATATACTTGTTTCTTCCTAAATTGCTTCTAATATATTCTCTTGGACTATACCTTCCTTATGGTGGATTATGCTACACTCGAAGACACTCGTATACCACAAACGAAAGAAACTCACAAAAATAGGCGTGAAACCCTTACTTTGGTGATGACTTTCAATCCGCGTTATTTCTTTTGTTTTTTGAAACCACACCAAGATAGGCGTGATTTCCTTACCTTGGTGGAAATTTTCACAATTCTCATTCTAGTGGAAGCTTACCAATTGAATATTGGAATTCATTTTCCTACCTCGATGGACAAGTGCAAAAACCACACTCAAGAAACGACACCGCTAAGATAGGAGTGAAATCCGCAGCTTGCCGACTAGTGTCAATCCTTGATTTTCAATCTCTCCAAAGTCTCAAACTTACTAATGACAAGGGGACATGTAGTAACTGGAAGGGTGAATACCGTTAATCAAAAATTTCGGCGAGAGTATTTCCACCTATTAGGCCAAAGCATGTTTCCGAACTCAACAGTAAATTCGAATAACTTTGGTTAGTCTTAGTTCCGTTTTGGAACACTCTATTTTTTTAAACAAGCCTTTTTTTTATGCAATACTACTTTCAATTATGCTTTCATGTAATATTTTTATTATATATTCGATTTACTTGAAATTGTATCTTTCCTCTCGCACTCGATCTCAAGAATCTCACTTCAAGGTACTCCGCAATCTCCAAACAATAATAAAATTCGCAAAGCAACAGAAATTTAAAACTCCTTTATGTTGTTTAAGTGCACCTTACTTGCATATATGTGTGACGTTATTTGAGTAATGTGAATTTGCGTGCTATACGTGCAACTTGAACTTACGTGCTATGTGAAGTACTTGACCTTATATGTTATTTGTGTAATGCGATTATTTCGTTTTTTTAAAAAAAAAACAATCATTATACAAAAAAAAACCCGTTGATCTAAGCTCACAACTCCTTTATCCATTTTATAGATGTCTTCCATGTCAAACCGCAATTCAATGAGGAACTCAAAGCAAAGCTCCAACAAGAAAATGTTTGCCTTCATGGCCAAGCAAATGGCCACGGTTATACCCGACATTGTTAGCAAAATTCAAGCCTCCGCAAGCCCTCATGATTCCGTTGACTCAAAGGCCGAAACTCCAAAACCACCTCTTACACCTTTAAGCAATTCAACCTACACCGACCCCTTCTTTTAGAGGAGAATGATTCATTCACTCTTTGACGAAGAAAAACTTAGAGAATTCTGTACTAGTTGAGAAAAATAGATTATAGTCGAAACTCTTTAACAATTTATGTTCGAGTATTGTAATCGTCTAGTCCAGCAATAATATATTATCTCTTGATTGTGTTCGTCCATTATTGATTGTTATATTGGTGTTTCTTCAGGATTATAGTTAACTAGTATCGTTGTTACATACTCTTGAAATGTTACTGATGATTCTTCAAAGTTCAAAGTATGCATTTTTTTAGTGTAGTGTATGTATTGGTAATTACACCGCATGTTTTACCAACTATGCTTTTATGTTGCATTGTGTAGAAATTGTGTAGAAATTCGTATGCTCGTATATAACTCTGGGGAAGTCGGAATAGGAGAGCACTCATCTTGAGGTGGGCTAACTATTTTGCAACGGAGGCCTTTGAACAAACACGGATTTATAATAGACTTTATCATTAATCTATCAACAGGGTCCAAAAATACTTTTCGATATGAAAGCGAAAAATCAAAAGCTTCGGGGGACATTCGTGACCCCAACAATACTCTCGTGTGTTTGAATTGCTTGGAAAATGAAAATAATGAAAAGCATGAGTGGGGACATCACGACATATTACAAGACAATTATATCGTGATAAACTAGGGGTATTTTTTTAACAGCAAGAAACGATGTGTCAACAACTGTGATATCAGGTGTTGTGGTCAAGGTCGACTACTCGACCGCCGCCAGCTCCTTGTCTCTCTCAAATGCGCGGAAACCCGACCTTCACCCGCCTGAAGCACGACAGTGGAATACTCATTACAACGTCGCCTTCCATCCAAGTCGAACCGGCGCCACCCATATTCGTTGTTCACCTTGATGTCGCAGAAAACTAATGGAGAGAGTGGAATCGAACCTGGGTCACAAGGAACACCAACACAAAGTCCTATCCCAATCACTTTACCACTGCCACATTGGCGTGATAGACTAAGGATATGTCCGACGGTTTGGACCAAGAGTCCGGCCTAACCCGCCTTTGTGATTTCTCATAGATCAATATTATGTCATATCAAATTAGGGATGAGCTCGGGAGGGTATCGGTACCAACTGATACTGATCTGAAAAAAACCGATACCGAAAACTCTCAAAACCCAATACCGATACCGAACACATACGGTACGGTATCAGTTCAGTATAGGTACGGTACCGGTATGGTATCGGTATTTTACCTTAAAATACCGATGCCATACCGATACCATACTGATACTGATAATACCGAAATTGAAAACCTCTAAATGTGGGTACCGATACCGAACACCCTCGGTTCGGTATCGGTTCGGTACGAGATCAGGATCGGGACAGGACGGACGGTATCAGTATTCGGCCTTGTATGCTCATCCCTATATCAAAGTCACACATAATAATTTTTTAATACATTATTGTAATAATAATTTTTAATAATAATAATAATAATAATAATAAGTTTCTGAAAGGTCCCTCAAGTTTATGTTTTTACATTTTTGCCAATAAAAAACTAAGCAAGTTAGACTTTCGTTAGTTTGGGGGTGATGGAAGAAAATAAGTTGAAAGTTTGGAGTGCTAATACGTCAAAGTGCAAGTTCGGACTGATATCCACCAATAGGCGATAGTTGGAAGTATTTAAATCCATTTCCCTAAGAGTTATCTTAATTTTTAAAATCACCCATGTCTAGAAGTAAATGCAAAACCAACCGTTTATGAAAATTCACAGTTAAAAAAAATCCAAAAGGTTATTCATATGAAAAAAATATAAACTAAAAAATAATAATATAATGAATTTATAGCTTATGGAACTGATTGGATGAGTTGTGTTCTAGGGAAGGTAGCGATTGTATAGTTAGTTCTAATATTAACTTGTGTAGTTTATCAAGGGGTTGACTATGTAAATTGTAAACCAATAATGTTACTCCAATTAAATCATTCTACCTTCCACGTTACGTTGCCTTTAGATTATTGGATTTTATCGGCACTTTCACTTTATTGCTATTTGATTTCGCAATGATTTTTAATCATTTAACGTAGAAGGAATGAGATATAATATTTTTTTTTAACCGGCAAATGGCAATATATACGTGGGGATGGGCCACCGGTGGTGTTAGTGATGTGGGATACCACCCCCCCCCCCCCCCCCCTCTTCATGTTTTCACACTCATAACGTCACTAGTGTGACGGTTATCACGGGCGTGAAAAATCAATTATAATGTTGGTAAACAGCCTTTTTACCGTTGAAGGCTTGAAAAAACCATTTTTACCCTATAAACAGGGTCGGCCCTTATGGTGACCGGGGAGGCCCCCTAATTGTCTGGGGGCATATATATATATATTTATATTTATAATATATATATATATATACATATTTTTAAATCTGTATATATGTTGTGTATATATATGTGGTTTTTTTAACTAGAAAAATCATTTACATTTAAATTGGATCCGATAAAAGTATGTTTATACCACAAATCTTGTTAAATTGTTAACCCATAAAATATTTGTAAGCCCCATACTATGATTTTGCTAATTGCTATGTTTGTTGTCATAACTTTGATCGTCGTACATAAAATTTAGCTTAAATTTTTTTATTTTTAAAACCTAAGGACATATTTTTTAGCAACTTAGATATGACATGTAAATCTTCAGGGACGCATCTACCTATAAATATTTAAAACCTTTAACCATTTTTCACACCACTAAAAACAAATACAACACCCAAATTGTAGTCCAAAAAAATTATCAAATGGAGGGTCCAAGTACGTTTCCACCCGAGTCATCTGGATAGTCCGACTCAACGGGTTCTACTCGTGAATTTTTTGCAAAGGTTTCAGAAGTCACATAACTTGAAGATACATGACGGCCGATGTAAAAAATTGTGCAGCATGATCGGTTAGCGGCAAATGAAGTTCTAATGAATGATCATTTTATTGAAAAGCCAAGTACAATGCCTAGGCGTTTAGAACGAGGTTTCATTTATCGAAAGATTTACTTAAGTTATACGATAGAGAGTTTCTACGAAGACCGACTAGACACAACATAACGCGTTTGCTCGCCGCACATGAAGCTAGATGGCACATTCCATAATGCTCAATAACATTGCATGTACGAATATCGTTTGGAGAAGTTGTCTAATGAGTTTGCAAGGTTAGTTTATGAGAGGTGACCATAAAAAAACTGATAACCATGCTCGAAAGTGGTTGCGTTAATTGATTTACAAATTTGGCAGGCGTACTTTGGTGCTCCCGACTCAAACAACAATATTAATGTTCTACATCAATCACCATTATTCAATGTGGAGTTACAAAGAACCGCCCCATCGTATCCATTTGTGGTCAACGAGAGACAATATTAACGCGACTTCTATCTTGTTGATGCCATTTACCCGACTTGGTCTGTTTTTGTGAAAGCTAATTTGTTTCCGCCTGTCAAGAAACAAATTTTGCTTAAGAAGTTATAGGAATCAGTGAGAAAAGACGTTAAGCGGGCATTTGGTGTTTTGAAAGGTGGATGGGTACAATTGATCAACTGGTACGTACAGTTAAGCAACCGAAAATAAAAGGAGCGTGGTGTACGCGTGTATTATTGCACAATATGATCATAAAGGAATATGGGCATGTAATATTGCTTAATTATGTTATGGACCCTCCAACACATGTGCCTCATTAGTGAGGATATTCTTTTGGAATTGCTGTGAAGACACCCACTTTCATCTATGATATGATCTAAGGAAACACATTGGTTATTTAGATATCCAATTACCCGATTCCCCCTGACGAGTGTCTATTATTTTAGTTTTAAAATTTGAGTTTTTTTTCTTTAAGATTGTATTTGTATTTAATTTTATGAATTTAAAAATTGTTTTTTTTTAAGAAAAGGAGTTAGTGATTATGTGATGGGTGCCCCTTCTGTTTTATGGTTAAGTGATAGAATGTAAAAAAAATTAGGCGTGGACATGCTGATTGGATGTGATAAAAAAAGTTAGTGATGTTAGTGAGATAGGTGACCTACGTGCCCTAATAGTGAAGAGAGGAATCCGTCTAGCAACTTCCTAGAACGTGAGACACCAAACTTTTAAGAGTATACTTGAAAACAATACCACGATTTCCAATTTAATACATTAGTTTTGACCATGGTGTTACGAAGATAATCAAATTAACTATGTTTTATACGCCTTGTTCCTCTCCAACGATTTTGACATATGCAACAACTATTTCACAAAGTCCTTATTCCTATTTATATTGAAAGAGCCAAATCACAATATAACAAACCGTACAGGGTAAACATACATTTCTTTTCGTTAAGGCCACTCGTGTAGGTATTCTATCAAACCCTGGTCTCCGACAAAAGAAATTTGTTTTTTGACTCTATTCATTTCGACCAAAAAATAGCTTATTATCTTGGACAAGCATCACCGATTCATCTTTCGACCTCATGAACTGAACCGAGAACTTATTTGATGAATCCCCCATCTAGGTTTTTGATCCTCTTATGTTGATGGAGCTATGGATGCAAATGAACCGGACATTCAGCGAACAGTTCATGAACCGTTCAATGAGAAGTTCTTTTGTTTAATAAATGGACAAATACAATACAAACAAAAAATTTCTTTTGTTTAGCTAAATGAATGAACATGAACAAATGCCTCATTTTTCATTCATGTTCGTTTGTGTTTGATAGTTCATCAAGATTTTTAATTTTATATTATACTTAAATAATTCAAAATTCTCATTTATAAAATATTCAATATATGTTCATTTGTGTATGTTCTTGTTCATGAACACTTGTTTGTGTTTGTTTCCATTCATAAATGCTTGTTTGTGTCTGTTTATGTTCATCAACGTTTATTTGTATTCGTTACATAAAGTTAACAAACAAACACAAATACATTCACTCCTTTAATGAATGGATACGAACATAAAACCGTGTTTGGTAAGTGTTTATGAACAGATTTATTTTCTTAATAAACGAACACAATAACTTTAGGTTGTCCACGAGTGTTTATGTTGCTGACAATTATATGAACAACTCAATTGATATTAAACATAATTAAAAAAAATCAAATTTCGAATTTATCAACTTAATAATTTTGTAAATTATTAAAACTTATAAAACCAAGTAAATAGTTATTGAAATGTTACAAATTTAAAGAAAATATTTCTTTAAAAATTACGATTTATAAGTTAAGAAATTAGTTTAACTACATTAACGAACTTCCCTTAAACCAAAACATACGATTTTATAATTGCAGTCTAGTTCAATTCAGGAATGTGGCAAAAGTACTTAAATATATTGGAATGGAATTGGAATTGGAATTGGAATTGAAATTGTTAAACCTTCTTAAAAAAAAACCTTTAACCTTCTTAAAAAAACCTTTCGTTGGGCTAAATAACAAAACAGTCATTGGGCTAAACAACTTTGTAAAAAGAAATACTTGGTTATCTACTGCGTATTGGGCATCAGCCCAAATTACGTCATAAAAAGAAAACCAAAAAAGTTAAGTGACATAGGCCAATTGGCGTACCCATAAGTTGTGTGTATGATGATGAGTTTTTCACTTTTTTTTAACGGTCAACGGTACACCCATAATGAAACCCTATACTCTTTAGGTCTGGTCTCTGGGCCCCCTATGGTCTAGCCCTTCATTTCAGAATAACTATACTCTGAGTGGGATTCAAACTTGTGACCTCCTAGGACAGGAACTTCACAAAGTGAGTAAATCTTCTCACCTCCATTACAACCACTAGACTACAACATCATTGTGCTTACTTTTGTTTTAATAACTTGACCTTCAACAAGTTTTAAAGTGTATTAATGTGCATTCCAACTTAGCATTGCTAATAAGATATTAATGTTTATTTTCAGGTTAAATAGCTCCTTAGCATGGAAGTCGATGTTGAGTATAGTGATGTATATTATCGACGGCTATGGTCTAAGCCTGGGGGCCATCTGGCTTGGATCCATTTTTATCAGGGCCAAAATTTTTTAAATAAAATTCTTATTTGTGTGTGTGTTTAAAAAAAAAAAAAATAGAAAACTCATTTAACACTTAAAAGTTGGTTCCAATAATAATCAATTTAAAACTTAAATATTATTAACTAAAAGCCCATAACATTTATAAGGCCATTTAACCTACTAAATAAAAAAATAAAAAATAAATAAAACAACGCTATTCTTTCTGTTCAGAGTTGAAGTTATTTGACCTATCACAAACATTTAGCGACAACATGGATGTTTTGAAGCATCTGAAATAAGAACGTTATTTCCCGAATGCATGCATTGCATATAGAATAATATTGACCTTCTAGAAAGGAGTTTTTCAAAATTAAAATTGTTGAAATCACACTTACGATCCACAATCCCAAGATAGACTTAGCGGCTAGCGACGATAGCTATCAACAAAGAAATCTTAGATTGTATAAATTACGAAGAGTGGAGCCACCAATTTGATAGCAAAAATCCTAGAAGAGCTTCACGAATCGTCGGTTAGATACTAACCTATTACGGTATATAACAATGAATTTATTGTTATACTATTGATCGTACATAACAATGAGTATATATTATTTAATTTATTAAAGCCTAGGGGGCATATTTTTAACTGCTTAGATAGGGCACGTAAATCCTCAGGACTACTCTATATATTAACATGTTGTCTCACAAATGTGAATGGTATTTACATAAGAAGTTTTTGTAATATGATAAAATCTTCCACTGCATATTATTACAAGCCAAAAAACTAGTACCAGCTTGAGATAATATTATAAAAAAGCTATAAAAATCCCTTGTAGGTTCCCGGTCGATCTTAATCCGTTCGATAAATGAACTCTTAAGTGCGAAACCTGTTAAAACTTCTATATTATATGATCACTTCTATATCAACTATGTCACATTTATATATGTAGTCTCATGCTAATGTTGGTCTGTTTGTATTGCTTGAGGTAATATGGCGATTGGGTGATGTTGGGCTCCAAAGAAGAAGTATGCTGGACATATTGAAAGCTGGACTAAAGAATAGAGGCAGTTGACGACAGAAGCTGAGCTATAGATTGGAGCTGTAGTCTGTAGATGTAGCTGGTCTTATAATTGGGCTTCTGACTTATACTAGGTGGACTTATAGATGGGCTTCAAGGGCTTAGACCATCTTGTCTTAATAATACCGTGGGCTTCGAGGCTCAGCCCATCTCGTCTTTAATAATACACCGCCTAGTGTTACAAAAGGAGCAGATATCCGTTTTTCACTAGGGGTGCAAACGAACCGAGCCTGATTAGGCTCGAGCTCGAGCCCAATTGACTTATAAGAGCTTGAGCTTTGCTCGATTTGAGCTTTGTTTTCAAAGCTCGAGCTCGACTCGTTGACGTCAAGCTCGAGCTCAGCTCGTTTATTATCAATTAGTTACTACATTGAATAAAAATAATATAAATAACAGTTCGCTTAGGCTCATGAGCTTGATAAGTGAAGCTCGAGCTCGGGGCTCGTTTACTAAACAACTTTAAATGAGTGGTAAATATTATTAATAATTAAAAAAACTAATATTACATTAGGCTCGATAAGGCTCGACGAGCCTAACGAGCTTTACCTGCCAGACTCGATAAATAAACGAGCTTTGTTTTAGGCTCATGCTCGGCTCGAGCTCGATAAGGCTCGGCTCGTTTTGAGCTTTCTATCGAGCCGAGCTCGAGTAGCTCGCGTATGGCTTGGCTCGTTTGCACCCTTACCTTTTTGGTGTGAAGATCTGATATCTAGTCTTATTTTCACCTGGAGAGATATTTTTACTCTCACATAGTTTTCTCTTTCTCTCTATAACAAGTTTAGATCTAGGGTTTCGTCTATCGTGTGTAGATCTTTGATATTCCCGTTAGATCGTTGTTCATACAGATTATCTGTTAATGTTATGTTAGTGAGTAGGGTTTAGAAAGAGTTTGTGAGACTTTTGTATCTTTCTTTGTTTATTGTTCAAAGTTGTTTAATAATAAATTGTTTTGAGTATTTGTGCCTAGAATTTTGACAAAAAAAAAAAAAAAAAACCTTTGAGTTACTTGTAGTAGATGATGAATTCACAATCCAATCACAAGAACACAGAGATCTACATATAATTTCAAGTAACTTGTATTGATTGCTGTTGAGAGAGATTACATCCAACCCTAGATTTTGTCAACATACAATGTGTTAAAAAGTATTTTTATTATCTCAATTCAATATCTTTCTTACTTATATTCATATGTATACACATTTCTTTCTTATAAATGTCTTTCAGTATTGGGCTTGTAGACTGATTGAAGATTCAAGACTGATGATGGGCTTATTACATTGATGGACTTGCTATGATAAAATAAGTCTGGCCATAATCTCAGCCCAGATTTAATGGACTTGCTGTGATAAAATAAGTCTGGCCCATGATCTCAGCCCAGATTTAAGTCGGTGTTTTTGGATAAATAATCTCGTGTGTCTCATCTTTCAAGATTGATCAGTCGTTATCTCTCACAAGCGTATTAGGGTTTCGTAGTGTTTCTCTCTGTATTGTCTTGTAAGTTTGTGTATTGTTTCAATAAGTCTTCAACTGCTGATGTTAATATCAGCAGATGACAGACTAACTTTGTATCATCTTTGAACTCAGTGTTTTGCTGAGTTCTTTGGGTCTGGTCGGGTACTTTTATGGTTTGGGTAAATAAGATTTTAGTCACCGTTTTGTCGCCTACACCTTCTGTTCATTGTTGAGTTTGTGTTGGCTCAGTATTTGTTATGTATTGTGTGTTGAAACCCTAAATTTCTACACAATGTGACGCCCACAAAATCTTAATCCCTACAAGCTAACACCTCTATATATAGTCTCAATACAAGTAACACAAATTTACAATAACGCCTCTAGTTTGTCAAGTCAAAGCCATGATAGGTTTCTCCTAAACACTATAAAGCGCAACCTAGGTTTCACTTATACAATTTTAAAGGCAACCTAGGTTTCACTTTTAGAATACTTTGCAAAAGCTAAGTTGATGCTTTAGCCACACAAATTATGCACTAACATCCCTCGTGTTAGAGATGCCAAGTGAATTGTCCAAACTAAAGCAAGTCGACTGGTTTGGTTTGTTCGATTTGAATCCAAATGGTATCGGTTCAATTTGATGGTTTAACCGTTTAGGGTAGTTTGAAACTTGGAGCTTTTCGTATAACTTTTATTTTTATTTTATATATTTGTGTATATACATGTACTTCAATCATCAATCATATTTTATTATTTATTTTTTTACCAACTAGGGCCTTTAATAATTGTAAAAATATCAATACGAATTGTCCAAACTGAACCATTTTAGCATTATACAGGCTAGACCAGTCAACCAACTCAACCCGATTGATCTAGTTTGGTATGTCCTTCCCCAACTATGCAGTTAGTGGTTCTGTTCATATTTTCGTCAAAACCAACCGAACACAACCATAAACAACCATGAACTATGTATAAATCTTGTAAAAGATAAAGTTAACCTTGCAACATTAACATGCCAAAGTGTACTCCATATATTTTAAACATAAACATACACAAATATGCAAATTACTCAATTAGTATGGGTCCGACCCCAAGCACATCCACAATTTAAAAAAAAAACATTTATTACGTGGAATGTAATATCAACCACCCACAAATACATAGCTTATTTGGCCTTTGCTAGCCTAGTACCGACCTAATGGCTACGTGCACAACTTGATTACCACTAATAATAAAGTATCTATTCTGTTGGGAATTTTTCTCAATAAAAATATGCATGTTCCCAAACCTATAATGTTTCTTTTATTAGTTTTGTAATGTAATTAATCATGTATGAAAAGGTAGCATGAAATTTTAAGCTCGAAACTACGTGTTTAGAGAATCAGTATGTCTTTATTCTATTAGCTTTTGGCATATTTGGATTCCTAGCTTTTGAGGCGGTTCGCCTTTTGGAGCGGGTAAAGAGGGTGGTATAGTAACTCGCAGAGCCCGAGGAACCGAGGGTTTGTACTCCCTCCGTCCCATTTTAAATGTTCATTTTTGCACTTTTTATTGTCCCAAATTAAATGTTAATTTCTAAGCAATTTCCAGTTTTGCCTATAAAAGACAAAATACAATCAAAGATTTGAAGTAATAACTTGAGGATATTATTATCATTTTACAACATACAAACAAAGATTTCTTAATATGTGTGTTTGTGGGTTCATGACATCTAAATTGGGACGGAGGGAGTATTTGGTATAATATGCTTTGCGATTAAAAAAGGGATAGCAACGCAACTTGTTGCTTGCTTACCCATTATCAGATGTAACTTGGTTTTTTATTATGGAAGTTAGATTTATTTTATATTAATTTTTTTTTGTCGAATCATTAGTACTGATCCCAATTTGTAAAATTCTTGTTTCAACAATTATAAAAATTCCATTTACACTTTTTACACTCACAGGTATAGACTGAAGAACTGGTACCTTCCCTTGAAATGTTGCCGCACAAATCGGTTCCAACTCTAAACATGTTCGGCTTAGTCAACAAAAAGTCAAAAACGGATTGTCTGTTTGTTGACCGGTTTTGGCCCGTTTTTGACTAATTTGGTCCAGTTTTAATCAGTTTCAAAGGAGTAGATTATAAAAAGAAGTCAGAAAAGCTATGGGTTTGTACTGGTTTCAATTCGGGTCTCAGTTAAACTGGATTTATGGTGCATCTCCACCTCCTATACCTTCTGATGATGATTTAAACTCGTCCTTGTAGACACTTAAGTACGATTGGCTGTGATATAGAATATCAAACATGTTTGATCGAAAAAGCTAATAAATTGCTTTTGATGTCAAAAAAAAAAAAAAAAAAAGCATCAATGTTGAAAAAAAATGCCATTATAACAACAAACATAAAATATAGTAATAAAAATGGAGTATAATGCACGGATTATCCCTATGGTAAGAGACAAGATTTAATTTATCGTTTCAAACTACCACGAACAACTCATATGGTACTTATTGTTTGTTTAACCATCACGCTTTTAATCTTGAAATGAATGCCTATTAAAAAATTCTATAAAGTTCATGTAAAATCATTTTTTAACCTTTTACTCAGGGGGACAAAGTGGATGCAAGGAACACCCTCCAAACTAAGAGATACCCCTGTAAGTCGTTAATGCTTCTGCATTTCCCCGCACCCCCCCCCCCCCTCCCCCAACAAATTTTGGGCAAATCCAGCGATCGCTTCTATCTCCTTCCCGAGCTCGAGTCCATGTTGAGCAATTGGTTTGAGGAGGTCTTCTTTCCGAAGGTGCTTCCAGAGTTCTAGTATTGGAGCTTCTTAATAATAATTTCCTTGTTTTCACAAGAGATAAAACTTTTTAAAAAATATCAATAAAATCAACCTAAAGGTATACTAACCCCAAATACTTTTTCAAAGTTAAGCAAAATGTCGAACATAAATGACACCAACTACACTCATTGACAAATTCACACGGTTCAAAAATTTGGCCATTCAACAATATTTATTTAATTTAAAATAACAAAAAACAATATTAAAATAACAAAAAATAATATTAAAATATTGACGTGTCCCTCTCAGTTGTACTCACACGCGCCGGCGTCAAATACATACAACAACTACTCCTCCCTTATTTCTATTTCCTGAACCCTTATTATTATTAATAATATTATTATTCATTATTATTGCTTTTGCGTCAATTTTCCCCCAAAAATTTTCGCCCAAACTTTCTTCATCATCCGATCCCATAATTCTCATCTCAAATTCAGATCACTAGGGTTTATCATCGTCTCAATCACAATTATTATCCATCCATTTTATTATTATTAATATTAATAATAAGATGAGCTTTCAAGATCTTGAAGCAGGTCGTCCGCTCAATTCAAAACGGGTCGGGTACACAAACGGCTTCAAGCAACAAGATCCGACCCAAGCTATATCTTCCGGTATCTTCCAGATTAATACGGCCATAATCAAGTTCCAACGCCTCGTTAATTCTCTCGGTACCCTAAGATACCCCTGACCTTCGTGATAACCTGTATGTCTTCTTCTTGCTTCAATTATTTTTTTTAGGCTTCATGATTGAATTTTGTGTTGTTGCATATGTGATTGCTTTCAATTGCCTGTGTGTTGCATAGGTTTATTTATTACTTGTGATTATCTTTTTTTTTAGGGTTTGGCTTTGTATTTTCTTGATTTGTAAGTCAACTAGGTTAAGGAAATGTTAAATAGTTAGTAACGAAGATTTGATAATTATTATGTGGAGATAAGATATGATTTAGGAGTTAACAAAGTAAGTAATTAAAAGGAAACATAATCTTGGGCTCATAGAATTGTGACACATGGCGTATCCGGTTATTTATTTATTAGGTAAGGATAGATAGAATAGGGATGAGCATTTCGGTATTAAATACCGAAAATACCGATACTGAACCGGAATTGGTTCCAAAAATACAGTTACCGCTTCATTTTTTGTATTAATTCGAGTTTAGGCGAAAATCGGTATCGGTATTTTCGGTTCGGTATGGTTCGGTAATGAGCTCATCGCTAAAATAGATCTAGTTTGTTTGTTTGCTTGCATGACTAGGATAGAAAACTGTGTCTTACACGGGTTGAATAAAGGAAATATTAAATGGTTAGTAACGAATATTTATACAACAACAACCATACCCAATAAAATATCACAAATCTGAAATACCAAAGCTATTAGCAAGGTCTGGGGAGGGTGAGATGTAGGCAAGCCTTACCCCTATCCCTAGGATTAGAGAGGCTGCTTCCAGAGAGATTCTCAGCTCCAAGATTATTAAAAGATATAAATGGACATCCACCGCACAATAAAAGCTACAACAACAACACCACCACCAACAATAGTAATAATAGCCACAACACAACAACAATAATTATAGTACATAAATAAAATAGCTACAGAGGATGGAAGAGTGCAATAAAGAAACAAAAATGGCTAACACCTCAAGAGGTACAAAATGTACCCTCCCCAAAAGTCTTTTACTTTAATCCTACGTCTCCACAAACTCCTATCATGGACCATGTCCTCAGAGAGGTGCAAGTCTAGCAAATCTTGTCTAATTCGGTCATCCCACGTTAATTTGGGCCTGCCTCTACTTCTCTCCCCTCTACTAAGAATGATTCTACTGCTCTAACTGGTGCTGTGGTGTGCCTCCTCTTCACATGCCCAAACCATCTCAATCTCCCTCTTGCATCTTATCTGATATACTAGACACTCCTAACCTTTCCCTAAAAACTTCATTTCTTATTCGGTCTGACCTTGTGTGTTCGCACATCCATCTCAACATCCTTATCTCTGTTATATCTATCTTGCGTGCATGTGTTTTCTTGATGGCCAAATAGTCTGTATCATGTAGCATAGCAGGTCTAACTGCTACTCTATAGAACTTCCCCTTTAGTTTAGTTGGGAACCTCAACTTCCCCATTTTATGAGTTATAAAATGATATTTTGAGGTAAGATATGATTTAGGAATTATCAACTTTTTAGAAATTGAGAAATAGAAAATATTAAGCGGGAAAAAGAATATTGGGCTCACGGAATTGTGACAGGTGGTGAAACTGGTTACTTGTTTATTAGGTATAGATACAGTATGTTTGCATGATTATTTATTTGATAAATATTGACATTGGGGTTATTAATTAGTTGTTGATTGTTATTAACTGATAGACACAAGACAAGACTACATATTGGTCAATTGGTTAAAGATACGTCAGAAAAACTCAAGAAAGCTAGTGAAACAGATCATCACGCGGACGTTAGTGTAAGTGGGTTACTATTTACAGACATACATTTTAGATAGTAGATATGTGTCGGTTTTCAGTGTGTCGATGGTTGCTTGTTTTGTATTGTTGTTTGAGATGCTAATGAAGGTTGGTTGTTGTGCAGGTGAGTAAAAAAATTACAGATGCTAAACTTGCGAAAGAATTTCAAGCGTCTTTGAAAGAGTTTCAGAAGACACAGCGCCTTGCAGCGGAAAGGGAGACGGCTTACACTCCTTCTGTTCCTCAAGCTGTTCTTCCTTCAAGGTAAATTAGGTTTGAAAGATTCTATCAATGCAAGTTTTTCTTCGGTCATACTTTTAGGGAATGAAACGGAGTCCTGATTGTTATGGTTTTTATGTACAGTTATGCAGCCAGTGAATTGGATATAAGCTCGGACAGAAGTCAAGAACAGCGTGCTCTTCTTGTGGAATCTAGAAGGTGAGCTTTACTTGCATTAATGTAACTTTCTAGGTATTAATTTGCAGTTGCATGCTGAAAATTCTCATTTTATTTTTTGTGTGTGCAGACAGGAGGTTTTGCTGTTAGACAACGAGATCGCGTTTAACGAGGCTATTATCGAAGAGAGAGAACAAGGAATTCAAGAAATCCAGAACCAAATAGGCGAGGTAAACGAGATCTTCAAAGATCTTGCTGTTCTGGTTCATGAGCAAGGAGTTATGATCGGTAAGCATTAGTTCCTTCTCACTCTTTTGAAATGTGGCAAGTGGATGGGTGTGGTTGGATGAGTAATAGGTCGACGGGTCAGGTTGGGTTCACTTATAAAGTTACAAATACTTTTTTCATTTTATTTTTTTAATAGTTGATCAATATATATAGTTATGATTACAAATACTACATTGATTTAACAACAAATTAGATATGTAAAGAAACGAGTCTAGGAGCCGGAGGTTATATGCATTAACAGTATAAGCATATGCTCTGGACGACATTCAACCCATTTGACATGTTCCACCGTGACTAATATTTATTATTTGATCAATTTTACCAACACAACTGACCCTTTAATAAGTGAATGGGTTGAAAATGTCACCTGTAACCTTATGTTTCTGTATTGTGGTTGATGCTTTGAGCTGTTTGTTTTCAGATGATATTGGCTCCAACATCGAGAATTCTCATGCTGCGACTGCACAGGCGAGATCTCATCTTGCGCAAGCATCAAAAACTCAAAGGGCAAACTCTTCCATGGTAAGTAAAATCTCGTTAATATTTTGGTTAACTAACTAATTAGGTTTCTGTAATGTTGATCGTTATGCCTTGTTTCTGTGCAGACTTGCTTGCTTTTGGCGATAGTCGCGATTGTGCTTTGCATCGTGGTCATACTTGTTGCAGTTTGAATTCATACTGCTGTATCTACGGGTCAGAAGCAATTTAATATGCTCCTTTCGAGCGTCTTGGGTTCTACAAGGATTGTTTTCTTCTTTCTTTCATTGTGTGATAATATACTTGAAATTTATATTTGTTTCCAGGATGCTTTCTGTGTGATTAACAAGTTCTGTGTCTTTCCTCCCTCCCTAAATTAAAAAAATATGTTCTTTTTTTTTAAACCCACGGCAGATGAACCCGTTAAAACTATTACGATTGGTGTCATGAATCAAACAAAGTCTATAAAGGTTTGAAAATCATTACCACATAAACAGTTGTATCTATGTTGTTTTTTTTGCAATACAGCTGCGTCTTTCCAGAAGATATGAACAGGAGTACATGAGGTTTTTTTTTTTTAAAACTAAGTCAGCATTGTACCCTGACCTGGGCTAATATGCAGCTGTCATTTCGGGTTGCCGCTGTGACTCTCCCTGGGAATGCCAATACTGTTGAAATTGTTGGGGGTTCTTTAGCCTACCGTTATTTTTAAAACAGTTCTTCTTCGGAAGAGACTAATAAGCACTCCGGCAGTGGAGAAGGGTACCTTCGTCTGTCATAGCAGTAACTATAGTACATGTACTTTTCTCTAAACCATTTCTTGGCTTGGCGCTGCCGTGGAGTGATGGTGGCAAATTCAGATGCTTCAAGTTCGTCAATGGCGTCAAGGCAGTTGGTTGACGTGGCGTCAATGGGATCAACTGGACAACCCTGGAGGACAAGGTCCTGTAACTCGGAGGTAAAAGGTTCGAAACAGTAGTTTACTTTGTGACGGCCGCCACCTGTGGCCCATGTCGAGGCGTCCCATACGGTAGCATATGATGACATGGGTTTTGATGGGTAGTCACCGCCCATACCTGCGTCACGCATAACCTCTCTTATTGGGATTTCATCCACGTAAAATCTGAAGAAAGAAAATTGATGCAGCAAACAGAATTAAAAGTAAGTACATCCCACAGAAAACTTTGCGTTTAACTGGCATTTCACGAACCTATTGAGATCAAACCTAAACCTTGAATGTTTTATGTAAACTAATGCTTGCTATTTGATGAACACAAAAAACATATACAAAAGAAACAATCAATTAAATCAAACTTACATGATCTTGTTGCGAGTCCAAAGAATACTGTACCGGTGAAACTCCTTACTCGGATCAAACCACAATCGGTATCTCTCCTCCCGGCCACGAGTAGTGCTACCATTACCATAAACATTCGTCTGAAAAGTCCAACCTCTTGCATTCCCCAAAAACTCGACATCTAGTTCATCATGAGTTTTTGGAAACATATCCACATTAGACGTCTGCATCAAACCATTTCATTGTTAGACATGATTATTGGCATTAAGATATAGTTACACATGTGACACTAGTATTATGTTTGTATTCTATTGTTTTAATCCGGGTATAGACACACCGATTCACAAGTTAGTTATGTGACAGTTATAGTGTTTATCAACCGGTACTTCAGTTTTGTACGTATAAATATGTTAGTATGTACATCATTTGTATGACATTTCAGTTTGTATATATTACAAGTTCCCTACAAGTTCTCTGAAAATCTTATGAACACTTCTGTTAATTATTCGAAGATATCAAATTCTATCATGGCATCAGAGCCTAAACATCCTAAGACCTGTGAAGATAAACCAGATGATACACATGTAAGTTTCAATCCGCTGTTGATATTAGAAGATCTCGAAGATGCTTTTAAGGACGAAAGTATAGATGGATATTGATGCAGTTTGGAAGCGATCAAATGGCTCAAAAGCTTAATGATTATTCAAACTCTCAAAACGAACCATAAGTTTCAAGAACAAAGTTCTTACAATTAAAATTCAACCAAAAAACTGAAAAACAATAAACCCTAGATACCCAACTTATACTAAACATAAAGAGATAAACATCTATCTATCTATACATATAATAAACAAAAGCCATTTTAATGACATGGCACTCAAAGAGGCATTCTCCTCCTTGAGTGTGCCATGTGTCGTCCCATGTGTCATTGAGATATTTTAGGAAAAAATATTTAAAAATAAAATTGGATTTTTCTCTTTTATGTTTCCTCTCATAACTTTTAAACGTTAATATCTTTTATATAAGAGATTTTTTAAAGAAAAAAAAATTACACCAAATTAACGAGCGTTTTATTATCTTTCAACGAGTACCATAGTGCTACATATAAAAAACGAAGAAAAAAAACGACTATTTTTTGTGGGGTTTTGTTCATAGTTATACATTGTTTTAGGTTAGATATTAATATTAGAGCTATACATTGTATAAGGTTAGGCGTTAACATTGGAGATACATTTTAATTGTTTTAGGTTAGGTGTTACCCGAAGCTTTCTTGCATGTAACTGTAAAGCGAATTATTGTATTTCATATGTAAAATTAATATGTCATATTAGATTTCTCAACCCCGAATCATTGTATTTCATATGTAAAATTAATATGTCATATTAGATTTCTCAACCCCGGGACGTTCCCGGGGTATAATCTAGTTAATAATTCAACGATAAACATAAATAAACTTTTAAAATTCGAATCAGGGGATAATCCTGCATCAGATATGATACTTCCTTCTTCTTCTTTCCCACTTTTCATATAGACCCTTGTTGGCCTTGGGAATATTGTTTCATATAGTGATCAAGAAGAAAATGATCACAACAACGAGAATAGTATAGATTCTTTTTGCATCAAGATCAACAATAAGAACATCAGTGGAAAGACGAATGAAGACAACAAAAAGAGTGCACAGAAGGAATTCGATAGACAAGAACAAATGATGCTTACTCAGGATATCCATAAGGAATGTTATGCAGTTTCAACAACAAACCCTTTCGACTACTGCAGGGATTATCCGAATAGAACAAGAAACACTGAGTTTCTTGTAAAGGGAACAGACTACAAAACATGGAATGAAATTTGGATAGCAATAATTTCAAAACCATATATTGATCAAAAAACCGCAAAAGGGTAACAAAAGAACGATGGAATATAAAACACATATAAGATTTTGTGTATTGGATTGCATAGTAAAAATGAATATGCTCCCGAAAAAGGAAAGCAGAAACAAGATTTAGAAAAACTGGAAGGAAACAAAACTCTCTTAACAGAAGATGCATGCCACTGGAAAGGAACCAATCATCCACCCAAAACAAAAGTATCACCCCTTGAAGATTGTTTAGTGTTTATGGACACAAAACAAACTTCATTGCAGAATTTGAGTATGCTATGGAATGGTTTCTAAAGGATTTCTTAAAGATTAGACAGGATGCAGCAATACCATCATAGGTCAATTATGGTTGTAAAATTTATTTGTTAGAACTCTACATGACCGTTCAAAAGATTTAGGGGGTATGAAAAGGTAAACAAGTACGATCAATGGAGACCAATTACACTAGCAATGGGTTATGGAATGGGTCTACCAAAGCTAGATGAAAACAGTGAAATCATCAAGACCATATAAGTTAACTTATCTACGCTATGCAGAGATGCTTGAATGGTATCACTTAAAATACAAAAAGGAAAGAAGCAACACCACAAAGGGAAAGGAACAAAAGATATTGGAAGATTCAGACCTGCCACTAAAGAAACGTATGAAGTTTACAAAATAATGAATTGAATATTTAATACCAATATTAGGGGAGACAATGTTAGACATAATTATTGGAATTAAGATAATTAAGTGATTCATATATAGCTACGTATGTGACATAGAATTATGTCTATGTATAGACACACCGATTCACAAGTTAGTTATGAGATAGTTATAGTGTTTATCAACGGGTACATCGGTTACACTCCTGTTTGTATGTATAAATAGCTAGGTTAGTATGTACATCTAGGGGTGTTCAGAAAAACCGCAAACCGAATAAAAACCGAAAACCGAACCGTAACCGTAGCCGAAAAAACCAATCCGAACAACGAATTTGGTGTTTGGTTTGGTTTTAACCGAAACCAAATTGCTTATTCGGTGTTTGGTTTGGTTTTTGGTTCTACATTTTTTTCTATTTGGTTTATTTGGATAACCGAATAAACCGGTAAAATAATTAATTATTAAATAAAAATAAAAATAAAAATATTTAATAACTCATATATAATATATAAGCCCAAAATATTAAACCCAACCCAAAATAAATAAAGCCCACCAATTTATAGAGGTAATAATATGAGTATAAACTAGTAAACTAAGATTCATTTTACTATTTCTAATTTTTATGATGTTTCTGTTTGCGTGGTTTGATTATTTGGTTTATATTTATTGCAAACTTTTTTTCGGATTTTGGAACATATAGGTATATAAGTTAGAGAAAAAAAAACTTCGTTTCAATTTGGTTTGTTTGGTTGAATTTGGTTTGTTTGGTTTTTAAACCGAAACCGAACCGAATTCAATTTGGTTGAATTTGGTTTGGTTTTCATATTCCTAATTTGGTTTGGTTTGGTTTGGTTTTTGGTTTGAGGTACAAAATTTTGAAAACCGAATAAACCGAATCGAATAAACCAAATAAACCGTAAACCGAACCGATAAACACCCCTATGTACATCATTTGTATTACATTTTAGTCCTACAAATTCCCTTCAAATTCTCTGCAAATCTTATGAACACTTCTGTCAATTATTCGGAGATATCAAATTCTATCATTCATTTCACAACCTAAGTAAAATTTTAAAAATAATCAAATACCTAAATTGTTTTGTTTAGCAAATTGTAATATGACTAAAATATGAAAATAATGAAACTACACAATATAGACACATTAGGGAATTAGCGTGCAAAGTGTACAAAGCCACCAAAAAAAATGAAACTTGCCCTTTGTACGGAGTAAAACAATAACGCAACATATACATGTACGCATGATAATAAATAAAAACTAAGCTATATAATTACCTAATACGTATAACTAACCACACAACCTATGTTACCTATGTATATATAGTTACAAGATGATTATTGAGATGAAGTCAACACTTACACCAGACCCAACTGATACAGTACATGTACTGTACCGAAATTTAACTAAAACCGAATACCGTACCGTGTATGTTCGGCCAGTACTATAAGAATTCTGAGGCGGTATCCGTCCAAAATTTTAATCTCTACTATACATTATCCACACCTACATGTTTTTTTGAACGGCTGAATAGAACTCTACATAAATTACACCCTTGGTAGGGATTTGAACCCAAGACCTCCCCGGCCTCTGAGAGACTTGTGTCTCTACCACCTGGGCTAGCCGCATAGCCCCTCGATCATAGCTATTTTAAATTCTATTTTATGTCTTTTGATGGATAATATTCGTATTGGTATTGGACGGTATTATTATACTAAGGTTTATTAGTATGAACTTATCGGTTTAGTTACGTTTCTAGGTCCCTTTGATTTGTATATATATATAACCTAACCATTCAATAATATCAATTCAGTATTTCACTATGTGTTCATCATGAATATACATACATAAAATGCAACGACGATGCCTGGGGTTTTTTCCATAGGCAACTTGATTTTGGCACTGAAGAATCCATAATTGTAATAATCGGTTGATATAATACCACATCCTGTTACATTTTCACACAAAAAAATGTAAACCAAATGTTACAAAAACAGAAACTAACGATAAATTTTCGTCAACTTTGAAAGAAAACATTGGAATAAAACAATACCGGATTGACGATTAAGGAGAAGACGGACCCTTGTGTCGTCTTGGGATCGATCGATATTGAAGTCGCTAAACAAAGGAGCGTAGCCTTGATCGAAGGTGATGGTGTTTAGATCAAACGCCATTACATTATTTATATGAATGTTACTGGTAAACATATGGTTAACACATAACGTAAACAGAAGGAGATGATGGACCGATGGTCTCTTCATGTTTAACCATGCAGGTTTAAAAAATATATATGTTTAATTATGCATGCATGGTTGAAAACGAAACGAAAGACCGAGAATTCAACAAAGGAAGAATGAGGGAGAGATTATTAATATTTATGTATCAAACTCGTTTATGTACAAAGACCAAATTGCCCTTCGAATGACTAATTGTATTGATGTGAACCTTTTTTTTCGACAATGTATTGGTAGGTCTTTTAACTGTCCTAAAATGGAAATAAATGGTTGATTACGATTATAAATTTAATACTTTTAGATGACACATCAGTTTTACGACATTTTAGGATTCTTAAATCTTAATCGAAATCTTGGGGTGTGGCGGACGGGGATCGGTGGATGCCACATCGGTATTTCTATTTCCCCGTCGGGAACACTGCCCCCCCCCCCCCCACAAATCTTATTTCGGTGCCAATGGGGGAAAGTCCCCCTCCTCCCCGAGCTCCTTTCTTTGTCCTTTCCCTCCTTTTCTTTTAAATCAAATAATAAAAAAAAACGAAAGGGGGAAGAAGGAGGAACCATTTCTCTCAAAAGGGGAGGGGAAGGGGGAAATGACGTGGCGGCGTGACGCTAATGTAGACAAGGAGGAAGAAGGGGAACCACACCCCTTAACCTTATAATCGATATAGTAGTACTCGTTCCAATTTGTTTGAGATATGTGGCAATGCATGTTGTTGAACTATTGTGAGTGACGTTAATGTGTTATGTCATGTAAATAATTTGGAAACATTCTAGTTGTACACTTGTACTAGGCATATCCAGGGGCGGATCCAGCTTATAGCCAGGGGGTGCGGACGTTGCGGCTCAACTTCGCGCGCGTAGTGAAAAATTAGTGGAAAAATTGGTTTTTTTTACGAAATTTGAAAAACGTTGCTACTAAAATGAAAAAAATAAGGTTAAGGGGTGTGGTTCCCCCTTAACCTGCAAATAGTGAGTGATAGTGAGTGGTATATATGTAATCCATCGATCATATGGAAGCATCGAAACTAGCTGATAATAATAAAATAAAGTGAATGATAAAAACACCACATATCAACATATGGCTGCATACATATGTTACGAAAGTGTCATAGGGTACGGACATCTCATACACACCATCCACCATGTGCATGAAATAATATCCTATATATCCATAATCTCAATATATACAGACCAAACATTCACGTACTCCTTAGAGCAAAATAGGCAAGAAATAGAACACTACGATTAGTACGTGCTGGAAATGGATAGAGAAAACAACACAAACACAAAGATTTTATGTAACTAATAAGTAGTTAAGAATTCTATATTATTATTGAACAAAGAACACACAAATATAATGGCCTAACATATAATCAAGACGTGTAACCCTTCTCTAATAAGGAAACAAATATAAAATAAAGCTCTAACCACTATCTTTATAGTTTATATGTTTTATGTTTATCTTAAATACCAAATTTATCTTTTAACCTTTAACTTTTAGGCTGGTGGGTGTGGAGGTTGATGATGGGCTGCCACGTAGGCAAATACGTCATTAGGGAAGTGACATCTTCATGATGATGGGCCAAGGGTGTGGAGGATGGACCTCCCTCCTTAAAAAAACACCAATCAAGAGGGACGGCAAGACAGGCAAGGAGATGCCGCTGATGCCAATGCCGCCCCTAGGGGGCGATGTTGTCGTGCCCATCATCACCATGCCGGCCCATCAGCATGAAAAATGATTGATGATAAATACGGCTTGTGTTAAATATACCAAGTAAGAGCATTCACAGTAGCTTCCCCATTCTTTATTCCCTCACAACCAATCACAACCACATATTACACTAAAAATTATTACAGTTTCTCTCTCCTCCACTCACAACTACTTTCAACAAATACTAAAAAATAAATACACCTTCCAGTTTTCCCCAAAAGATTCCAAGTAACCCCAATTATACCGATCAACAGTAGATTCCCCATTTTTGTTCACTCACAACCACTCACACCCACCCTATATAATTTTGGGGACATACTCACATACAATGGGGGAGCTACTGTGAATGCTCTAAGAGGATTAATATACCAATTTAGTCAAACTTTAATGATAGGTAGACATTTAATAATAGGTAGGCATTTAATAATAGATAGACATTTATATTATTATACTATTATTTATTATTTATATTACTATCTCCTATCTTTTTTTATTTACAATTTTATATTTTGTTGTACTTATTATTAATAATATTAATTAATACCAATATTAATAAAAAATAAATTAATCTTTCATAAAAAAATATAAATAAATACGAAAGTGCAAAAGTTCATTATAAATAAACAACGATACGAGTCTCTAATAAAAAAAGTAAACACGCAAACATTAAAATACTTAGTCAACTAGATCGACAAAACCACTTTCACTGTGACAAAGTTGAGTATATAGTTCTAGACGCGACCTATACATGGTTTCCCATCTAGTTGCAGACTGGCTAGTGTTGCGAAAATTCCAATAAGGCGTGATAGTAGGCATTGGGTACCCTCCTTGTAATTCCACCATGACATAATGGTTCTCATCATTAACTAGGGCAATTGTAAGAGCTCTGTGATGTTGAATCTCTTCTGGACCACTCCAAAACGGGAAAATAGTTGTACTGCCTGACATACTTAAAGAATGGGCGATTACACCAAACTTATTAGCAATCAGAACACCTGCCTCAGGCATTTTCATCCAGTGTACTTCTGGACAAGGTGACCCAAAGAAGCATAAGTCTTGATACAATGAATTTACATCCCTAACAAAAATGTTCGCGTAGATATCATATCGACTTTGTAACTCTTCTCTCATCATTTGTCGAATGTACTCATAATATCTATCTTCATCAAGTCCAAGGCAAACAGCTAGTGCTCGATATACACAATTTCCATCGCCTTTAACATTTTGTATATTTGTTATGTATGGATGTAATACTTTTGGAATATCAACCAGCATATCTAAACCATTCATGAGTGGTACTTCATTCAAGTCTATCACGTATGAACTATGTCTGGCCGGCTCATTTGGGATCTCGTTCCAGTCTATCACTGGTTCCTTGTTTAAGTCAAATTCGAATGAGCTATGTCTGGCCGGCTCCTTTTTGTCACACCTTTTTTGCTGCACTTTCTTCAAGCTTGGTCGTCCACGAGTTTTTCTTTCAACTTGAGGTTCCGACTCCTTTTTGACACTTTTTTGTTGTGATTTCTTCAAGCTTGGTCGTCAACGAGTATTTTTTTGAACTTGAGGTTCCTGGATGTCGGTTTCACTTGGGCCGAATATATCTTTCAGTTTTCTTAACCAACGTTTCTTCCCATCTTTGGACTGCTTGTCAAAGTTTTCTTAAAGTTGCAGTTCATTATCACAGCTACATCGTCATTTTGCAAAGATGTCGACGGTGAAATATCTAGCTTCCTCCAAAAAATATCAATGGAATCTAAGGGAACATATTGATCTACATACAAATATAAATAAGTACTATTTTCTCTAAACTTTTAGAATGAAGAGTTTAAAACAATAAATTGGAAGTAGATAAACATACTTACGTGAACTTATATACTTTGAAAGTCCACACGTGTTGCTTATAGATGTCACCTACAAAACGAACCACTATAATATTCCTTTCCTTCAGGTTGTTGGTGTAACTTCAACTAGCAATACGTTTTCCATAGTTTTTGCTTTTATGCATAATGAAAAGACAATTAACTATGCATGGGTCTTAAACTGTTTAAAGTTGACACTAGACAAGTGCATGTACCCACGTGTTATAGTCACAAATTGAGAGCTGGCACTAGTGAATGCATGCAAAGAAGTTTTTCCGGATGCTGCTCGTTTGCTTTGTCGGTGGCACATTGAGCAGAACCTCTTTAAGAAATGCAGGCAATCTTTTAGGTCATTAAAGGCTTGGAAAATTTTCTTTCGTTATGGAAGTTACTAGAAAATTCTACAACGTTGGAATCTTACACAGAAAATGACAAGCAACTGGAGTCAATGTTGATAAAATATCCACGTATGTCTTCTATATTCACGTTACTTAAATTCCGCTCCTTAACTATTGCTAGAATATCACGTGGCGCCACATTCATCCTTGTCAAATCTACAACCAAATTAAATTTATCTTTGGAAAGTCGCTTTACATATGGATGACCCTCCATATACAGTACAGGTTGATGGTTATGTTCATCACATATCACCCTTAAGGTCCAACAATCATATACATTTGAATATGTTCCTTCTAATTCGAATGGACAATTAGTTTTTTTTGGTGCCGGTAACTTTACTTGAATCTTTAACTTTATATTTGCCACTACGATCACACTGGAACACAACCTTATACACGAAACCACATGGTCTTTTATTTGATCTTTTTTTCACAACGACAGCACCAAGTGAGTATCCAACTTTTGTACCCAATCCACCAATGCTTCACGAGACCCGAATGCCTAAAAATGAATTTTATTTGTGTTAACATTTATAAGTAGTTTTATATTTACCGTGTAAAATAATATATTTATCTAAATATATTTTTTTTCTTTTGATGAAATTAACAAAAAAAACACAGTTGAAATGCATTCAAATATATATTTTTTATTTGCATTAAAAAAAACACAGTTGAAATGCATTCACAGTGAAGTCCCGAATGCCTAAATATTTTTTTTTTAATATATGCATTCAAATATATCAAGTTGAAATACCTTTGACGAAGTTATATTATTTCTTTTGACGAAGTTGAAATATCAAGTTGAAATATATTATTTTTAGTTTTTTTTTTCTTTTGACGAAGTTTATATTATTTTTTTTCTTATAATTTGGGTATGAGGAGATGATTGGGACTTCACTGTGAGTGTTCTTAAAGTTTTGGTTTGACGCCATAATTTTTTCTTGAAATGAAAGAAAAACGATGAAGAGAAAAACAAGATAACACAACATTTCATAAAACTTTGTGAATGCAAAATAAAAGTTGAAATACCTCTTACATGAACATGAAACAATAAAATAGAAGTTGGTACCTGATTAGTGACAAATTCGGGTGTCCTCATAAAAGAATCACCTCCTACGATTGAGTTGTTTTCGCTAGAAATCGACATCTACAAGAAATTATAATTAAAGTTTGTGGTGATAACCATAGTCATTGTACAAGTTGCTATTTATAAGAAGATTACTTATGTGCTTTTCAAAAAAAAAAAATACAATATGGTGTAATATACATATACGAAAAAGATAAATCACTTAACATCCCAGTTAAGTTTTTTGCTATAACAAAAACGGCGATTAGGGTTTTTCTCCGAAAATGTCGGGAAGAGAGCGGTATCAACAAGACACTTGGTACGACGTTCCGGTCAAGAAAGGCAAAGGGTATCGGCATCAACAACAACACAAAGGTCAGGATCAAGGGGTGAAGTTCTTTGTTTCGAATCTCCCAGAGCGATGTGGTTCAGCGGATCTCGTTAGGGTTCTAAAGGGTTTCGGTGAAATAGCAAACACTTACATTGCACGCAAGCTTGATCGTTTAGGCAAAAGATTCGGTTTCGTGACGTTCAAAAGAGGCCGCAATATGGATGATCTGGAAGAAGCAGTGAAGGACGTATGGATCGGTTCCTACAAGCTTTTTATCGTACCGGCAAGATTCGTAGATGGCAAAGAAATCCCTAGAAAGGAGGAGAAGGTATGGCAACAAGTAAAGGGGAAAGAGGTGCAAAACGAAGACAAGGAGGAGCCTGTTGTGAAAGAAACGGCTCCTGTGGACGTTGTGTGGATGATAGGAGAACATTCAGGGATACGTTGTTGAACAAGGAACCGTTGATTAACGAACGTATTGAGATAAAGGTGGACTCCTCTGTGATGGCGTTTGGTGAATGGTATGATCGTGCGGTGATAGTACATTTAAAGAGTTTGGAGGATTTGACATCTCTTAGGGTTTGGTTGAAGGCCATGCAGTGTATCAATGTTGAAATCAAATATGTGGGGGCTTGTGTGCTATGCTTGTATTCGAAAATAGGGAGGATAAGTTGGGATTTACGTCCAACAAGGATGCATGGCTTTGCATGTAGAGTTGTTAGAAGAATGGTATGGACAGACCTGCAAAGTCCCTAGGGTTGCTTGGCTTAAAATACGAGGCGTTCCTTTAAGTCTGTCGTGTCCGAAGGTTTTCGATGATATTGCTTCGAAGTTTGGCTCCGTCATCCAACCGGCTTTGTTTCCAGAGGAGGACGGGGACCTTTCTGTGGCGTGTGTGGGTATTTTATGTTCTGGGTCTGACAGGGTTAATAAGATGGTTTCATTGAATTGGAAGTCATCTAAGTTTGATGTGTGTGTGGAGGAGGAAATGGCCGACTGGATCCCCGATTGTTTGGTTGTTATGGAGGAAGAGGGGATTAATGATGAGGAAGAAGACGGTGGTTTTCAACAAAGGGAGGAAGAGATGATTGACTTGAATGTTGCTCAAGTGGATAATGTAGAGACCGTTGGTGTTGAGGATCCGGTAGATAATTCTCAGATACACGTTGGGGAATCAAGTCAGTTGGTGAAAAAACGAAAAGGTTTCAGCAGGAAGAAAGGCTCTAGGAACAAGTCGGTTTCGCCGTCGACTTCTCCTATGGGCAATGATAGACCGAAAAAGAGGCAACGCGATGGCGAGGATATGTTTGATCTTGATCGTTTTATTTACACTGTCAATGCAGGTCAAACAGCTTTGGAGGCAAACATCGGGAATGCTCCGGTTGTTGTTAATGGAGCCGAGGCAGAAGATGGTAGTGTGGCAGTAGAGGAAATCGCTGCTAGGGGGACAGACGAAATTCTAGTTGTGAACCAAGAAAAGGAAGACACTATTTCGATGGCCAACAGTTTGGGAGTGAGGAACATGGTCAACTTTCAAGATGAGCTTACCAAGGTTATCGTGAACGAAGGCTTACAAGGTGTTGATCAATGAACTTCCTTTCGGTAAACATTCGTGGTGTGGGTAACGAGGACAAAGGTAAATGGATTCGCAATCTTAAAGTTGTTAATGATATTGGTTTTATCATGCTTCAAGAGACGCAATTCGCGTCTCTTGAGGGTATCGATATTGGGCGTTTCTGGGTAGAGGTAGTTTTGATTGTGATTGGGTTGGTGCACACGGTAGGTCTGGTGGTTTGCTTTCGGTTTGGGATTCCAAACGTTTCTCGGTGTCCAGGGTGGTCAAGAATCGCTATTTCTTGTACATCCATGGTACTTCTAGGGACGACGGGAAAGTATTTTCTATTGTTAACGTATATGCTCCACAAAAGTTACGAGATAAACGAACGGTTTGGGCTGACTTGGAACGTCTTATCGTTCAAGATGATTCGTATTGGGTGGTAGCCGGGGATTTTAATTGTGTTCGAGATCGGTCTGAACGTCGTAATTCGAAGTTTAATGCATTAGTTTCTAATGAGTTTAATGATTTTATTGACCGAGTTCATCTCCTTGAATTTGCGCTTAAAGGGAGGAAGTTTACATTCATTTCCGGCAACAAATGTAGTCGCATAGATCGTATTTTGGTTTCATCAAATATGGTCAATGTGTGGCCTAACGCGGAATATCGGGCCCTTGCTAGAGAGGAATCGGATCATTGTCCGTTGATTTTGAAAGTAGAAGCTCGGAATTTTGGGCCTAAACCATTTAGGTTCTATAATTCTTGGCTTTATAGAGATGGTCTAAATGAAATTGTGGAACAGGTTTGTTTGGAGGATAGTGTGGGCCGTGGTAATGGATCTCATCAGTTGGGCTTGTTGGCTAAATTTCGGATCATGAAAGAAAAAATAAAGGATTGGAAAAAAGCTTGGTCAACAGTGGAAAATGAGGAAATTGATAACTTAAAAGCTGACATTAGCGATCTAGATGAAGTTTTAGAGGAGAGAGACTTGTCTGAAGCTGAAATATGGTGTTCGAGGAGGCTAAAAATCGGCTTAGACAATTGGAGGAGTTTAATAAAAAAGATGCCAAACAAAAGTCTCGCGTTCGATGGGCCAAGGAAGGGGATGAAAATACCGCCTTTTTCCATGCTAGTATGAATATGCGAAGGGTTTCTAACAGCATTCCGGGGCTAAATGTGGATGGCAATTGGGTTTTTCAGCCGAAGGAAGTTAAAAAGGAGGTTTGCTCGTTTTTTAGAAGGCGTTTTGTAGAGGAGATGGTGGAAAGACGGGTTTAGATTGCGCCGACTTAAAGAAACTAAATGACACCGAAGCTGAAAATCTGGTTGTCCCGTTTTCTGAACTGGAAATTAAGGAGGCGGTGTTTGATTGCGGCAGTGATAAGGCCCCGGGCCCAGACGGATTTAACTTCCGGTTTATCAAGCGGTTTTGGCCGCTTCTTGCTAACGACTTTCTTAAAGTTTTGCAGGAATTTTTTGATTCGGGCCGAATTAGTCGTGGAGTTGGCTCTTCTTTCATTACTCTAATTCCGAAAACCAAAGACCCGGTGAGCCTGAACGAGTATCGACCTATAACTTTGATTGGAGTTATTAGCAAAGTGATATCCAAGGTTCTAGCTAATCGGCTTAAAAAGGTGATGGGTAGCATTGTTTCACGAGACTCAATCCGCTTTTCTGTCGGGGAGGTATATCCTTGATGGTCCGTTAATCATCAACGAGATCTTGTCTTGGGCGAAGAAGATGGGAAGTGATATATTTTTCTTAAAAATTGATTTCGAGAAAGCATACGATAATGTCAATTGGGGTTTCTTGATTTCGATTATGCAGCAAATGAACTTCCCAACTAGATGGTGTAACTGGATTGAAGGGGTTCTGTCTTCGACTCGATCTTCGGTTCTTGTGAATGGATCGCCTACGTTCGAGTTTAGTTGCCAGAAGGGGATAAGACAAGGCGACCCCATTTCTCCATTCCTGTTTTTGTTAGTTATGGAAGGTCTCTCTTCTTTAATTCGGACGGCTTGCCGAAATGGTTTGTTTCATGGCGTGCGTCTTGGCAATGATGGCCCTATGGTTTCTCATCTTCTTTATGCCGATGACGCCTTGGTTATGGGTGAATGGTCTCGTGGAAACATTAATGCCGTTAAAAGAATTCTGCGCATTTTTCACATGTGCTCCGGTCTTCGTATTAACTTGAATAAATCTAATTTATTCGGGTTGGGTAAAGGGGCCGAGGAGGTTGACAGGTATGCGGCGGATATGGGTTGTCGTCCGGGTACGTTTCCTTTTAAATATCTTGGGATTATTGTGGGCGCTAATATGAATCGAATATCTAACTGGGACTCGGTTATTGACACCTTTAAAAAACGCCTTTCGTCTTGAAGGCCAATATGGTGTCTATGGCGGGGAGGGTGACTCTTATCAAGGCGGTGTTGGAGAGTTTACCCACATATTATTTTGCGCTTTATAAAGCTCCCGTGGCGGTTATAAATAAGATGGAGGTGATTATTAAACGGTTTTTATGGGGCGGCGGAGACGATAAAAATAAAATACATTGGGTGGCGTGGGACGTAGTTACTAAAAGTATTAAAGACGGAGGGTTGGGTTTGTCTAGAATGGAGGATAATAATCTTGCGCTTATGTTGAAATGGATTTGGAGATACCGAATGTCTAACGAAGCGCTTTGGAGAAAAGTGGTGGATGCGATACACGGGTCAAATAGAAGATGGGAAACTATTCAATGCAATAATCGTTTTGCGGGTGCCTGGACCAGATTAGTCAAGGCTGGATATAAGCTAAAAGTGGAGGGTAACTCGTTTATGAATTTGATCAAGGGAGAGGTTGGCGATGGGTCTGACATTAAATTTTGGATTGATCCTTGGCTTTCGCCCGAGCCGCTGAAGACTACTTTTCCAGCATTGTTTCGGTTAGATCAAGACAAAAGATGCAGCGTTGCAGACCGGTTACGTGATCAAAATGGGCCGGCATTAATCAACTGGAAATGGAAGAAATACCCCGAGACCGATACGGAAAAGGACGAGTTAATAAATTGTCACCGTTTGGTGTCAAGTTTCTGCCTAATTGATAAAAAAGACTCTTGGGTTTGGAGTCTTGGAGAAGGTGATGAATATGCTGTCAAGGACGTCCGCAAGTGGCTGAAAGGGAACTCGCAAACAGTCTCTAACCCTTCGTTTATTTGGTGTAGATGGGTCCCTCGCAAGTGCAATATTTTCATGTGGAGGGCGTCGTTGAATCGGCTTCCTACTAAAGTCGCTCTTTTGCATCGGAACGTATTCCTTGATAATGCCGATTGCGTTCTCTGTGGTGATTATGAGGAGACGACGGACCACCTCTTCTCGGGCTGTACGATTGCGGGCGCTTTATGGGATGCTATAGCCTCTTGGTGTAACATTCCGAGGTTCTTTGTGTTCTCGATCTCCGACATTTTCCGTGTTCTGGATGGTTTGCCGATTGCAGCGCTGAAGAAGGTGATCATTCACGGTATTTTGATTATCGCGTGTTGGCGAATTTGGAAGGCTAGGAACGACAAGATTTTCAACGGCTTGGACTACGTTATTACGCATTTGATGGCGGATGTAAAGTCTTTGGCGTTTCTTTGGTTCAAGTATAGGCATAAAGAGGTTTACATAGACTGGAGGAATTGGTGTAATTTTTCTTTTCCGTTGATGTAATCTTTCCCGGTTTTCGGTAGTCTCTGTCTTAGAGATTGCCGTCCGGGCGGTGTTTTTTTATTGAAATTACCTTCCAAAAAAAAAATGTGTTTTCAAAAAAAAATTAATAAATTAATTGAAGAAGTGTGCATTGAAAAGCCAAAAGCATTTAATGTAAGTAAAATGTTTGACTAACTTGGTATATTTAACAATACCCGATAAATACTCTACCAAATTAATGTTAGTTATTAATGTAGAAGACAAACTTTTCAATGTGTTTATTGGTGAGGCGTTTTGTACACACCTACCTAGATCAATATTTGTTTGCATGTTGGCGCGTCTTAGATTATTCCTAAGTATTCTATACACAACATTTTTCGGCCATGCATCTTGAACATTTACACTGATCATTTGTTAGTCTAGTTGCTGTGTTGGGTTAATCTTGATGGGTCAACGGGTACGGGTCAAATCGATTTGGGTCAGCAGTGTGCAAATGGGTTATCAAGTACTATAAACAAATGGTTCAACTCAATGATTTGCTATTAGAATGGCCAGAATATATACAAGAGAAATCACAAAGATAATGGAGATGATTACTCCTACACAATAATTACATTAAATAATATTGACTAGCTAATATGTGCAATGAATGGATTGAGAGGAAATCACGGGATTCAAATTGTTTCCTTATACCCCCGTCAATGCAAGTCGGGGGTGGACCGAGACGTAGCATTGTTCTAAATTTGTCGAAGAGAGGTTTTGGTAAACTCTTGGTGAAGATATCGGCTACTTGCTTATCAGTGGAGATGAATCTCGTGTGGAGCTTCCCGGCGTTCACTAGTTCGCGAACAAAGTGGTAGTCGATATCAATGTGCTTGGCACGCTTGTGGGAGATCGGATTTTGGCTTAGAAATAGCGCACTCTTGTTGTCACAGAGAAGTGTTGGAGGGCCGGGTGGGAGCGCTTGAAGTTCCCGAAGAAGATGTGTTATCCAAATGATTTCAGCTGCCGTGTTTGCCATGGCGCGGTATTCGGATTCGCAGCTTGACCTTGAGACCGTAAGTTGCTTTTTAGCGCTCCAAGAGACCAAGTTGCCGCCTAAGTAAATGCAATAGCCATATGTGGATCTTCGTGTGTCAATGCATCGAGCCCAATCTGCATCAGAAAAACCTAGTAAAGTAGTGTTAGGTGGACGATCAAAAGTTAAACCATGTGTTAAGATGCCTTTGACAAAACGAAGAATCCTCTTAACTAGCTGGAAGTGGGTGGTGGTGGGATTTTGGAGAAATTGGCTAGCTTGATTTACGGCATAAGAGAGATCGGGACGAGTAATGGTGAGGTATTGAAGAGCTCCCACAAGTGATCGATAAAGAGTTGGATCATGAAATGGTTGACCTTGGGTGGTGAAGATATCTTTGGATGTGAGAGGGGTGGCAACGGGTTTTGAGTCAAGTAAGCCGGCTCGAGTGAGAATGTCATGTGCATACTTGGATTGGTTTAGGAACAATCCTGTTTTAGTATGATGGACCTCAAGACCGAGAAAGAAGCTTAGCGAACCAAGATCTTTTATCTTGAATTCCTTGTGTAGAGAAGATGTAAAAGTTTGGATGAAGGATTCATTATTACCGGTAATAATGATGTCATCGACATACACAAGGAGATAGATTAGGATACCTTGGTGATTGTAAACAAAAAGAGATGTGTCTGCTCGACTGTTTTGAAAACCGTGATTGAGAAGAAAGGCGCTTAGCCTTTGGAACCAAGCACGTGGTGCTTGTTTTAAACCATATAGTGCACGGTTGAGTTTGCATACATAGTTTGGTCGAGTAGAGTCTTCAAAACCCGGGGGTTGCTCCATGAAGATGGTTTCGGTGAGATGCCCATTTAGAAAAGCATTGTTGACATCGAGTTGACGAAGATTCCATTTGTTGATAATGGCAAGACTTAGAACAACTCGAATTGTGGAGGCCTTGACTACGGGACTGAAGGTGTGTGAGAAATCAAGACTCGGTATTTGAGTGAACCCTTGAGCTACAAGGCGTGCTTTGTAGCGATCAATGGAACCATCGGGTTTGTATTTGATACGATAAATCCACTTGGAACCAATGATATTGGTAGTGGTGGGACGTGGAACAAGGGTCCAGGTATGATTGTCATGAAGGGCGTTGAGCTCATCATGCATAGCTTGGATCCATTTTGGATTTTTAAGAGCGGTTTTGATTCCTTTTGGGAGGTGAGAGGTGAATAAGGAGTGATGAAGTGGGTGAGTGGTGACTTGAGAGAGGTCCGCTATATGCTTGGGTTTGAAAATTCCATGCTTAGATCGGGTTTGCATGGGATGAGAGTTGAGAGTTTGGTTTGTGGAAGGATGGGGGGCGGTTGGTATAAGTGGATCAGATGGGAGGGACTGTGAAGTGGAATGGTGAGATGAGGTGGGGTGTTCGGTGGTCTGAGGAGTAGGGGAGGCATGGGCCGTGGGTGGTGGGGAGTGTATTGGGCTAGAGGGAGGTGAGTGATTTGGGCTTGAGGGAGGTGAGTTGTTTGGGCTTGAGGGTGGTGAGGGAGTTGGGCTAGGAGGTGATAATGGGCTGGAAGGAGTAGGCTGTTGAGGAGGAACGATTGGTGTGGGTTGGATGTAGGTGGGATAGTCATCACAATATGGTGTGGGGTTAGATGGTAATGGGTTAGGTGAGGTTACGGTAACAGTGGGTGGGTTGGTAGGGGATGGAATGTGTTCTTCAAAATTAGTAATGGGTAAGTCATGATTGGTGTGGGGTATCGAATTTTTGTGAAATGGTAGGATGTCTTCATCAAATTTGGCATGTCGAGTTGTATATACTCGACCCGTTGTAGGTTCAAGACACCTAAATCCTTTGTACTTAGGACTATAACCAATAAATATGCAAGGAGCACTTCGTGGTTGGAGTTTATTTTTTGTATAGTCTCTAAGGTAGGGATAAACAAGACAACCAAAAACACGCATGTTGGAGTAGGTGGGGGTTTGTTTGAATAAGACTTCAAACGGTGATTTGTTGTCAAGGATTTTTGTGGGAAGGCGGTTGATTATGTAGGTAGCGGAAGAGAATGCATCAATCCAAAGGTTGGATGGGGCATTGGCATTAAACATCATGGCTAAGCCGGTTTCGGTAATGCGACGATGTTTCCGCTCGGCTCTACCATTTTGTTCGGGTGTGTGTGGACAAGATAACCTATGATGGATACCTTGTTGTTGAAAAAGTTTTTGAACTTGGTGGTTGGTGAATTCGGTGCCACCATCACTTTGAAACACTTTAATGTTTGAAGAAAATTGATTTTGAGCAAAAGTTAAGAAAGTGGTGACAATTGTGAAAAATTCGGATTTGGCTTTTAATGGATAAAGCCAACTAAAACGAGAATAGTCATCGATAAAAAGAGCATAATATCGATAACCATCTTTGGAGGTCACGGGTGCGGGTCCCAAAGGTCACAATGAATTAAGTCAAGGACATGTTCCGCGAGTTTAGGATTTTCAATAAACGGTAAGTGTTTTGCTTTTGATAATTCACAAGATTCACATAATCCTTGTTTGGGTAATATAGAAGTAACAAAAACACAACCAAGTTTATTTAAAATTTTAATTGTGTCAAAGGACACATGGCCTAAACGATTGTGCCATTTATTGAAGGAAGCACGAAGATGCGATGCGGAAAGCGCGGCAACTAGAGACTTGTGACCTTGAGTGAGAATGTAGAGACCATTTTCGCACGTGCCTTTAGCTAGAACTTCCTTTGTTTTGCGGTCCTGAATTTCAAAAAAATGATTAGAAAATAGAACATCAACCGGAGAATCGTTTGTTAACCTACTAATTGAAAGTAGATTTTTTGTTAAATTAGGAACATCTAAAACATTTTTTAAATGGATTGAGTCATTTAAGGAGGTGTTCCCAACGTATGAAGCGGGAGTTGATTGTCCGTTTCCAAAAGTAACCCGAAGGCTACCATTATGAGATGTAACTTTGTTTAAACCATGAATGGTAGGTAACATATGTGTTGTTGCACCTGTGTCGGCGGTCCAATCGGGAGAATCGGATGCTATGTTACAAGTAGCATGAAAGGCTTCGGCAAGATTAGCATCAAGGGAAGCCTTCTTTTGGGCAAACGAGACAAGTTGAGAGCAAGTACTAGCATAGTGACCGGTTTGGCGACAAAGTTGACAAAGAGGAGGTCTTTTGGAATAAGATGAGTTTCGGCCCTGAGAAGCGGAGCGACCACGTCCACGAGGCTGTGAAGAGGAGGGCCGATGGTTTTTATTTTTGCTAGGGTGAGCATAAAAAGCGGCCTGAGGTGGTTGGGGGTTGTGAAGTTTTTGAACAAACATTCTTGATTTTCGGCATTTGCCAAAAGATCACGAAATGTAGGAGCCGGTCGTATGGTGCGTTGGGACGTGGAAAAATTCTCAAAGGAAGCGCCAAGTCCACAAAGGAACCAATGGCGTTTGTCTTCATCATCAACGGGATGTCCTATAGCCGCTAGTTGGTCGGCAATAGCCTTGAATTTGCGCCCAAATTTGGAGACTGAATCGGTCCCTTTTTGAAGGGTGCGAAGAGAATCTTTGAGGTTATGGATACGTTCAATGGAGGAGTGGCTATAGGCACCGGTAAGAGCTTGCCAAACAGATTTGGCAGTGGAATGGCCAATGGTTTCGGCCATGGCTTCTTCCGATAGGGTGGAGTTGATGAGGAGGAGAATTTTTTGATCATCGGCTTGCCAAGAAAGGAACTCGGGATTTGAAACAAGGTTGTTATCAACCATAATGGTTTCGGGAGGGGCCGGGTTTGTTCCTGTGACATGGCCGAGGAGGTTCAAGTAGGAAAGAACCGGAGTTACTTGCTTCTCCCACGTAAGGTAATTGGTGGAGGTTAATTTGATAGTGATGAGGTGGCTAAGAGAGTGAAGAGGGATGGATGATAGATTTTCGACAGCCATGGGAGATAGATGTAGCGGAAGGGAGGTAGGAAAGGAAGAAGAAAGAGATTAGCTAGAGAGGATCTTGAATGTTAGGCTGATACCATATAAACAAATGGTTCAACTCAATGATTTGCTATTAGAATGGCCAGAATATATACAAGAGAAATCACAAAGATAATGGAGATGATTACTCCTACACAATAATTACATTAAATAATATTGACTAGCTAATATGTGCAATGAATGGATTGAGAGGAAATCATGGGATTCAAATTGTTTCCTTATAAGTACCCAATAGCAATAGGTCACATGAAGTAATACTTCCGATTACTTTTCTTTCCTGCAAATTCATCATTTTCATACGTGAGTTTTGTGTGACTTTGTGAGTGTTAACTTTGGGGCCTGAACCAACAAGCTAGACATATTTGTTGGTTAGCGTATAAAGAAGAGCGTTATGCTATTTTGTAAGGCCAATGGCTGTGTATTTGTTAACCAGTTCAAGCGTAGCATATATGTAGTTATGTGCATATTAGAACAAGCAAGGTGCATCTATGTGGATGCAAACACATGACTTTTGTAGGGCGTCACACTATTAAGTATTAACCAATCAAAGAAGAAAAAAATTACCTCATGCTTGTGGAACTTATGAGTTATGGCCATGACATATACTTTAACAATTTATACATCCCACAACAAAGATGAAAAAAATATTTTGGGGATGTTTCAAATGTTAAGGTTTCAAAAACTAAAAAGCTTGCGTAATTAAGGTTTACATACAATTTTAATATTATGCATCAAAATATTCAATAGTGCATAAAACTAAGTGAAAGATGAGTTTAACATGAAACAATGTGTAACAATAGTAAATCATCTCAAGTCTCAACTATGTTTATAACATGTACCACAGACACGTATCCAGACAAATTTTCTCTACGTTTCAACACAATTCCTCAAGAAAAACCGAACAAACCAAAGCCAGGCGATTTCTAGAATTAGCCCTCTTGCCAATCAAAGCCATCATCATCTTCATCTCCTAAATTCTTAGCTGCTTCAACATCAAGCCCACCTTGAAAGTGTACCCTGTAAAAGTCAAACAAGAAAAGGGAAATAAGAATGACCAATAGAGGTGGCAGTCTCAACAAATTTACTTATGAATATAATTTACATGGGTTGTGTTTTATCTCAAATAGGTTGAATTAAAAAAGTAGCTGAATTAAACATATTAATTATTTATATCTTTCAAAGAAAATAAGCAAAAGTGTTTGTGGATAACCCAACCCGTTTAGATATATTCAGAAAAAAGATTCTACTTATCCTACACATTCGTAGAGTTTGACAAGACCAGAAAAAAAACACAATGATGACGAGATAGTTGCATTGTATTTGAACCCTTGCCTCATTCATCTATAATCTATAACTTATAATAAAAGAATTAAACTTTAAAGATGTGGCATTCAATGGAAGCCTCAATCCCTCCTTAAAGGTGCCACGTGGCATCATGTAGTATTTTTTAATTTTTGAGTTTTTTAATAAATCTATATATATATTATAATTATTTTAGGAAAAGATAAGAATTTAAAAACAAAATTAAATTTTCTCTCTAATTTTTTCTCCCATAACTTTTAAACGTTAATATATTTTATATACGAGATTTTTTAAAGAAAAAAATTACACCAAATTAACGAGCATTTTATTATCTTTCCAACGAGTACCATAGTGCTATATAAAAAACGGAGAAAAAAAAACAACTATTTTTGTGGGGTTTTGTTTTCAAATATATTTTACTCTACTAAGAGCATTTACAACCCGTCCCTCATCCCCAATCATATAATTTAAGGAAAAATCATAGTTTTCTAAATTTGCTCTCACTTTTTCAAATTCTCCCACATCTCATTCATCATTCATATCCCCTATAAGCTTTTTTTATTATTATTTTCTTTTTTTACAATCAATATCAATCCACTGTACCTTTTCATTTGTATTATTTTATTATTATTAAATGATATGGGGGAAGTATGGAAGAACCTATATATGGGGGCTCAACACAGGTTTTTTTCTAAATTTTAGAAATGGGGTATGGGGAAAGGGGTTGGGATGGAGTGAGTTTTTATAGGGTTTTCTTAAATTTTAAGAATGGGAGAGAGAATGAGGGATGGGTTGTGAATGCTCTAATAAATTTCAAACGATAAACATAACTTCATAAGCAAAGATTTTTTTTTTTTATATTTGAATATGATAACTTATGGCAAAAATTTGTTTAAAATAAATAATAATAATAATAATAATAATAATAATAATAATAATAAATCATTAATTATGTTGTCATATTAGATATTTTATTATGTTATATTAGATATTTCAACCCAGGGACACTCCCGGGATAAAAGCTAGTTGTTCTTTATTTGAATAGTTTGCTATTCTTTACACTAACCCGTCCAAAACCTCAATTAACTCTAATAATTTGTGAGTCACATGAGGGTAACAAGGTAATTAGGAATATCCATGATTTAGGAATATACACAAAATAGTTATATCTTATAATAAAATGATTTAAAAAGCTATCAAAGTCAATTGAAATACGAAACCTGCATCACTCGCTTTCTTTCACCGTATGAAATAACAAGGTATCATATTTAATTATTTATAAATCAGACCAGTAGAATGAATGATGATAATAATAGTGCTAAAGTGACAATAACCACAAGTTATTGTTTTCGAGTCCATACGTAACTTTTGGTTGCCTTTTGGGTTGATAGAGTTTCTTGGATCAGAAACATGGTGTGTTTGTAGATATTATCGGCCAATGTATGTTTACTTTCGTTATTTATTTCATCCAATAGAAATAAAAATGATAGCATTTTCAATTAACAAAAACAGAAGGCCGGGTCAAATCTGCCAATTTATTTTATTTTATTTTGCTATTTTTATAAATATATAATATTTAATACATTCTTTCTTAAATATAATATAAATATATTTAAAAATGAGGAATTTGGGGATGTTTATCAGTACGGTTTTCAGGTTATCGGTCTTAACAAAATCTAATCAAACCGAATTCAGTAAGCTTCAAGCCAAACCAAACCGAATAAACCAAATTTTACCCAAAAACATTAAATAATAACATGCATTAAATCAGTGGCGAACCTTGAAAAAAATAGCGGTAGGCACCGAAAATCACGAGACCCGATTTTTTTCTTATCAGTGGGGCCGGACTCAATTCATATAAAAATTACCTATGAAAATCGCAAACTTACACCACTGAGTAAACAAACAGGGGGCGGGGCACCCCCGTCCCCATTATTTTTCACCCTTGCATTAAATCAAAGATATCCGATTGAAAGGAACTGAGAGGGTGTTTGGGATTGAGTTTGGTGTTGCAAAAGTGCTTTTGGTCAAAAGTGCTTATTGGCTTATGACATTTTGAAAAGAAGTTTTATAAAAAGTGTTTGGATTAGCTTTTGAGATGAGAAACGTCAAAAAGTCAATAAATTGTTATTTTTTTAAGTGTTTCGCTTAACTTGTTGCGAATATTGGTTGTATGATTGGTAAATTTGTAATTTTTTTCCAAAAGTCAAAAGCCAAAAGCTAAAAGCCAGGATTTTTAACTTTTCAAAAACAGTTTTTTCACCTTAAAGCAAAAGTCAAAACAGAAAGTGCTTTTGGGTTACACAAACAGCTTATTGACTTATTGACTTTTTCAAAAAGCCAATAAGTCAATAAGCACTTTTGAAACTCAATCCCAAACACCCTATGATTCTTGCAATTAATATACCCATATATACTTATGTCTAAAAACTTATATAAAAGGAACTCAAATGGTATACGTATATATATTGTAACAGGATACAATCAATATTCCTAGACATAGTTAAACGTAACAGTAAGTAAAAAATGGTGTTAATAAAATACTGTTAATTAATATTATGGCAATCAATATTCTAGTTTCCATGGATCGAGGGAAGAAAACAACGCATTAGTTGGACCAAAAAATCATAAACGTCAGCTTATAACAGCTCTAGTCAAAGTTAAAATCAAGACCGTTGAATTTACATATCAAATCACATAAACATATTAAAAAAATACTTAAATAAATCCAAGAAAAAAAAAAATATTGAAGAGTTTTGACCACAACAAGTTTACTTATATAGATTCATGTAAGTATGTAACTCCATCCACATGCACTGTGACGTGTAATTTTTACATAAACAATATAAACTAACTTACAAAATAATGCAAAATACACTGAATGATCCTCAAACTATATACACAAATCATTTGCTATCAAAGCAAATAAACATTTCAACCACTCTTATACAACTCACATCAATAATCAACTCACCAAACAACGTATTCAACCATGTTCCATAGTGGCTGCAAAGCGGACGGATCCCTGAACAACTCAAAGTTCAATGATCCGATGCCATGGATCGGGATCTACGTGGCAGCTGCATCATTGATATGTGCCATAGCCATGGCCTTGGATGCACTTCATGGTTTCAGATACAAAAAGTTTTGGTTCCCTTGCAAGTACTTTAGCCTGAATGCAACAACTCTAACTGTCATAGCAGTTGCAATCAAGTTTTCGGTTGATCTGAATGCTTCCATGCCCCGCCGCCAAGACCAGCTGGCGAAAGTCAGTAGCTCGGCCTTCTTATGCATGGTTATGGGGAACTTGTTGCCTTCTTAGGTACAATGGAAGATACTGAGCTTTTGATGAATATTATTGCTTTGGGGATTCTTGTTGTTACTGCTATTGTTAATATTTGTATTCAGATGGGTACTGGTGTCATCTTTGAGTTTTGGATTGAACATGGTTTGATTATGTTTTTGATGGTTGTTTTTACTGGCAATCTCGTGTTTTTGTCGCTGGCTATTCCTACCAAGAAGTATTTTTTGGATATAAACATATGAAAAGAAGTTGAAAAAAGCAAATTTAGTGTGTTTTTACCAAAAGAAATGTGTCTGCAGCTGATAGGTTACAGCAGGATTTAGGGAAGTATTGGATGATGGCGTATACGTCGAGTCCTCAGTTTGTGATTGGGCGGTCTGCACCCTGCTCGGCTCAGGGGCTTTTTGTCTTGTAAACTTGTTGATTTTAGCAGAGTCGATAGTCAGGACACGGGTTATGCCTTGGTCTTTCAGGTTTTGCAGTGGTGATTCGGATTATAAATGGTCGACCACTTTGGTTTTCATGTGTCAAACGGCTGCAGTGGTGGTGGGGACGATTTCACCGGCTTTTAGATGGTTTATGACTGTTAATTTCAGGTGTCCAACGTTGGCCTCGCAGGCCAGTGGGCAAGAGTTCGTTGTTGAAAGATATTGGATCAAGCGGATGCTTTTCTGGCAGGTGCAGCCTTAGATTTAAAAATCTGTAACCGGAAAGGAAGAAGACTAATTCATGGAGCAAAGTTTCATGTTTTCCGGTTTTTGATGAGATGCAAAAAGGACTAGTCTTTTGTTGTAAGATGATCAGATATGTTTCAATTTTCTTGTAACCAGGTTCTTGAAGTTAAGAAGGTTTTTAAAAGGCGATAATGGCGTGCATAGTGATGCTGCAGAGAGTACGAATATGGATCTGAGTCGTTATGTGATTTATCTTGAAGGGGAAGAAGTGTTGGTGGATTTGATGATGGAAAACAATTGTGATGCTACTGCTCACTGGATCAAAATTGGGGAGAAACAGCAGCCGAAAAATCTGATAAAACTTTTAGAGCGATCGAGTTCTTTTAGTTCCTTTAAACGGAATACATGATTTCGACAGCGATAAAGTTCTATCTTTGAGTACTGGAGAACCACCAAACTGTTGGGCTATGCCTATTGTGACATTAACAAGCATAGCAGTTGCAATTCCGAATATAGACAAACAGTTAAAAGAGCAACTGATTAGCAGTGTGGATGAAGGTCTCAAGTACGTCAAAGAGATCGAAAACTACCTGGAGAAGGTGAAAGATCTGAAACATGTGATCAAAGCCGCAGAAGTAGCGTGGTCAGGAGTGGAGCTTTCTAACAAATGGTTAGATGTTGATCTGTCGAAGCTAGCCGCATCAAGAACATGCGACAGCTACTGACATCATCAAAATTCTTTCTGAAATATCAAAGCAAAAAGTCATGGAACTTGAGAGTAAGAATATGACGTATTTGAACGAATGCTTAAGAGAGGTCCCATCGCGATGGCCTATGAAGATATTGGCTGCAAATTCCATGTACAGAGTATGCGAAACACTCCTGTTAACAAAGCAGAACGAAACCAGTGAGAGGTTATTTGAGAAATATCTCACATGATTTGTGATATATTACTAGCAGCCTTGAGTAACCTGCAGTATGTTATCTCAAGAAAATGTCACGAAAGTAGGATTGAGGAGAGGGAAAAGAGTATTCGAAACGCGGTTCTACTTTTTGGGAAGACCAAAAAGATTTTAGAAGTTATTGACAAGAAAAGACCTCAAGATTCGGATCATGGGAAGCTTATACACATCGACGAGTGGCATCTAGTGAGCAAGAAGATGGATCCGTTGGGCTCTATGTCTTCATCGACAGACGAGGAAACAACTGCGTCTAGCCCGTCTGATTTGTATATATCAGTTGAGTAATATTGTGACAACAATGGTTGTAATGTTAGCTACCAAGAAGCCTTGTAAATATGTATAAAAATCAACACCATATTATATCTTCTTATCAAATGAGACATATACCTTAATATAAATGTCATGGTTGTGAATACAAGTGTGCACGTAGACGCTTGTGTTGTATGAGGCTTAAAAACCGAAGGTTGTGACTTCGAGAGTCAGACTGCGTGCGCATAGTCGTGTGTTGTGTTCGCCATGTGCGCATAGCCATGGCAAAATCCTTTTTTTGGAATTTTTCTAAATTTTCACCCATGCAATACTGCCAAACCGATTTCCATCCAAAAGTTTCAACAACCATTGAACGAGAAGTTCCATACGGTTGATCTTTTGATCTACAAACAATTATCATTGTTTTTAAGAGACAACTGTTGTCTCTTAAAACAATGATCATGTTTGTAGATCAAACGATCAACCGTATGAAATTTTTCGTTCAATGGTAAAATTGAATGAAGCCTATAGAGGAAATATATTTGCAGCTGACAGATTACAGCAAGACATAAAAAGTTGGGAGGATGACGTATACGTCGAGCCCTCAGTTTGTAATTGGTGGTCTGCACCCTGTTCTGCTTCAGGTGCTTTTTGTCTTGTAAACTTGTTGGATCTTAGCTGAGCCCATACTCAGACCCTGGCTCATGCCTTGGTCTTTCAGGTTTGCACAGTTGATTCGGATTGCAAATGGTCAGCCACTCTGGCCCTCATGTGTCAAAACGGCTGCACTAGTGGCAGTGACGACTTCACCAGCTTTAGATGGTTTATGACCCATTAATTTCAGGTGTCCAACAAAAAGCCCCGCAGACAAGAGTTTGATGTTGAAAGATAGCGGATAAGCCTTTTTCTTGTAAAATGATTAGATATGTTTCGACTGTGACGGTGTGACCAGGTTCTTGAGGTTTAAAAACTAGGATTTCAAAAGGGCGAAAATCCTCAAATCCCTTAAATTTTCACAACTGTCACTTGTAAGAACATTGGTGCATATGAATACAAATCATCGGTATTCAAGGAAAAAAGAAACAGAAAGGTATTAATAAAATATAGAAGAAAAATCAACATGGATTGCCTGCATGTATGATTTAAGCATTTGCAGTGGTACCATCTCGCATCTGTAACAGAGTGTTTATAAAAAAGAGAAATAAAAACTGCATCCTGAAACCCTTTTAAAACGCTTAACGTAGGGTTACATCGTCTAAAAGCATGTTAACATGGAAAACGCATAAAATCCTAAACCAAAAATATAATATTTATCGATATACAACTACTGTTTTGGACTTTTGGACCATAGAATAGTAATGACCCACTAAAGGATTAACAGTGACTATAGTATCATCAATCATGTAAGAAAATGGATTGAATATAACAATTTAGTAAACAAGCCTTTCAAAGATCTGATACTACCCATCAACATGTAACTTAATCTATATATGCTGTTAGAATCACCTGACATGCTATAAATGGTGCAAAGATTAAGTGTTATCGTAAGGTCATTTCCAAACAAAGGAACCATGAGATGCTATATATATATATAAACATACTAGATTAGATTCGATACCACCATCAAGGCACATGCAAAAGCGCAACTTGCAGGTTCATTGTCTTAAAAACATAGAAAAGTTAAAGTTTTTCATCAGCTGATACCTACCTTCCCACACAACGAAAACTAGCTACACCGCAGCACATGTAACTTAATGTGATCAATGTTCTTTGATGCCTGATATGATGAAATGCAGCTCTTTAAGCTTGTGCAGTCCGTTAGCCCATACCATTCCCCGGGAAGAACTTGGTACTCGATCTTGTATCTATCAGCTGGACTCAACTCAAACTCATGCCTGATGTTCTCCATAAGAATTTCGAATGTAGTAGAGCTTGGGAGGAAGAACTGCCTGCAATCAACTTTATAAGCTGCTACTATGTTTAGATCATCATCATCCTCCTTGTCCTCATCCTCACCTACTGGATTGTTGATGTCAGTCGACTCACTTTGACCATCGATGTTCATACCCGTGGTTTCTGATGGGGAAATCTTTATAGGCGAAACAGGATTGTGAACATCCAAAACATGTAACTCATTGCCAAGTTGTCCCCGGAAGTATACTTGAAACTTGGCAAATGCTCCTTAGCGTCAATAACAGGGCCTCCATCATGGCCAAGTGGTTACGAGTTTTGGGCCAAAAGAACTCAAACGCGTAGTCGACCTCTCCAGTGTGAGAGCTCCTTAGGCAAAGCACAAAACAGTAGTACATTTGGCGTTGGCAGAGAGTGCCGCCAGTATCCCCGTATTGTAACTCAAGTTATAGATGTCTCTACACAAATGCGATTGACGAGTTTGAAGAGTCCTCCCAGCAAGCCCCTCCCCGTTTTTAAAAGGAAGATAAGGGAAATAACGATAAAAACGCGAAACCAAAGCCTTATCTGCTGATTTACCAATACAAGAAGTCTTCACTTTTCCTAATAACATCCGACCACGGTGAGCCTCATAAGGGGTCCAAACTTGAGCAAGAGTTAAGGCATGCGATTCAAACGCCACTTTTAACGCATTTCCAGCTTCGCTTTTGGCAAGCATAAAATCACCGGCTATAGACTGTTGAAAGAAGAACAAGAGCATTATTTAAACTAGGAATCATGATATTAGTATAATCATAGTTATCAAAAGCCATCGCCTTGACCGCCTAGGCGACCAATTTCCTAGAAGCCACCAGATCCCGCTTTTCCCCTCCTAGATAAAAAAAGCCACGGTCTGATTTTTAAAACCTAATCCCCTGACTAATACAATTGACCATACTTACCAATTTATAGAGATATATCTAAATATCAATCAAACCTTTTATTTTTAATATATTTGATTTTTAGAACACTTATAGATATTGAATTATTTTTCAATATATACACACCTCTAACTCATTGATTTACCATCAACTGATTTTGTTTACTACATAGTTATCAAAGGCGTGTTAATCTTTTTAGCAGGTATGGCTAAATCAGTCAATTTATATTTTATATTATTGTATTAAGATGATTGTTATTCGTAATGATTGGGTGATTTGTTTTTATTTGCGCTTTTTTTTTCAGGCCCGCGCTTTTTTTGCGCTTCTCGCCTCAGCCACAAGCGGAGCCTGAGCGCCTTGAGTGCGCCTCACGCCTTTGATAACTATGAGTATAATACATTCTATCAGACTCGTCACTTATTTATTTACCTTGCAAGGCTTCATAAACGCGTATGGAGGACTGCAGCTCAAGCTCACTCTCTGCAGTAGGCAAATATAAAGCAGCCACCTTTTATCAATCATAACTGTAGAAACCATCATATAATATATATAAGTAATGTGCATATATACCTTTAGTTCTTGTTTCAGCTCGTTGAACATTACAACGAGATGAGCGGGATGTCTGGCCGAAACTTCAATGACACCAACAGCATAATGCCTTGAAACACAGGCAGCATCATAAAACAAGTTAACTCACATTCTAACGCAAGATCAACCAAAGGAGTCCCTATATGAACCCTAAGGTCCAAAACCACCTCTGGAAAGAAGTTTTTAAAAGCGCGTGCAGGCGGAGCACCTACGATCATCATGGAGTCGTTTGGTTTTCATCAACACAATAGTAATACTTGGTACAACGTAACCGATACTTCCATAGACGCTGGTTGACTGGCGAAATCGCAAACGGGTTACCGAACATGACAGTAGTCTGTAGCCGGTTGTGGTCTTAACCTGTCGCCAATACGGCATGATTATCCTCTCTAAGGGTAATGATTTTACGTTATGAAATGTAAACAGGATCTTCTGGTTGATACGCACATCTGTTGTTCAATTATTCGTTATGCTTAGATATAATCATAACAACAACAACAACAATAATTATAATATCATAATAATAATAATAACAATAATAATAATAATAATAATAATAATAATAATAATAAATAATAATAGCAGTTTGTAAAACAAGAACATATTAATGTTACCGGAAGTTGCCTGTGCACGACCATTGGACCAATTCGCTGTTCCCCTAGATCAGCTTTGGGCCACCGATTCTCAAACCATCTTCGAGTAGATTTTGATTTCGCCTTCCATCCTTTTATGTTTTTTCTCTGTTGATTCATAATTATAACTAGTATTTATGCCCGCCGCGCGTTGCGGCGGCGCGGCAGGTTAAATCGTGCTAGTAACACATGAAGTGTAAAACAAAATGCACTGCACACAATTCGTAAAAACACAATGCGTAAAAGACAATTACTAAACGTGTAAATACAATGCTTTTAACTTGGTTCGGAACTAAAATCTACATCAAAACGTGGATCAACTGGAAGCACACATTTTAAAGGTACGAAAAATTATTACATTTGACATTACTCGTTTTTCAAAAGAAAAAAAAAAGTTTAAGTAGAAACGTAGACCAAACATATTTATACCTGAAGGGATAGGGGAGCCTAATTCTCGCGGATATGGCATCCCTATCCCACTTTCCAGCAATCCAAGCGTCAACCACATCAGCGCAACCCTCAGGGGCAAACATCTCCCACCGGCGGAAATATCTCGCGGATCTTACTAAGCGCGAGAAGTCACTTAGCGCGTGATGTACTTCATTCACATCAATACTTCAGGAGAATAGGCGCGCGTATGAACACTCGCGAGTATTTCGTCCAGCATTAGCTTTTGGTACGAGATAAAGAAGATCAAGAATTAAGAAGATTCACTCAGATCTGGGCAGACTATGGGCCAACAAAATGGCAACACGTGTCAGGAGTGATCCAACGACCACTAACATGAACAGCGACATGACTGCTTCCCATGCTTCCACCATGCTGCTGTCTACAGTGCAGACATGCTTACCTGCTGCCAGACGTCACGTCAGACGCCAGCAGGTAAGTCA
>JAUTDX010006332.1:0-32121 GCA_030844895.1 Ambrosia x helenae
TTTAGACCAGTAAACATCCATGAATTGTTTTGGCAACTTGAAATAGGCTTAATGTAATGGCTTAGGTTCACATGAATGGCTCCAGGTAGGGGTGTTCATGGTTCGGTTCCAAACCGTTTAAACCGTCCAAACCGTTCATTGGTTTGGTTTCACGGTTGGTTTTTTTATTGATCTTTCGGCCGGTCGGTTTCAATATTTTGAAACCGTAGCCAACGGTTTGGTTTACGGTTTAAAGCAAAAACCAACCGTAAAAAAACCGGACCGGACCATATGATTTTATTTATTTATTTATTTATTTTAATATTTAATAGTATACATAGTTTTATTATACATACATAGATAAAATCAAATATGTAAAGTCTAATCTGTATAAAGTTTTGTAAATCAATTGGGCTCAGCCCATTTTACACATTTAGTACAAACTAGGTTAACATCGCGCGCGTTGCGGCGCGCTCACCAGAATCATTGTATAAACGGTTGTATAGAATAAAGATGATTAGAAGTTGCAACAAAAACTCATCTCATCTTCTCACCGGTATATTTCCTTTGAAGTCTCGGCAACTAATTACATGCATAACCAATTACATGTGCATGTTAATAATCATAAGGCCGTCCGCGTTGCGGGCACGGTAAACTGTTATATCTTAATGGTAGTTCGACCTCATGGCCAAAGGATTCTCTACAGGTAGCTCGGTTTTCTATAGCATTGACATCAACTTTTAGCCAAAACAATTGCGTTGCGGTGGATACTTGATTGGTATCGGTCCGTATCTCATTGTCGTTATGTCATTTGGTCGAAGCCAGTTCTTGGAACGTATATCGGCACTGGTGCATCTTCACGGTATAACAAAGTGCACGTACCTAAACGATAGAAAATAGCTTTCCCTTTTCGTGAAGGCTTGAGTTTTTTTTTTCTTGTTTTCTTTTGCTTTCCTTGATGCGTTTCCGTTCTACAATAAAGTTTAGGAAAGTAAAATTTGTAGAGTATATACTAACTCACACCCATTAGTCAAACATCACATGTAAAAGTAAAAACAAATATGGAAACAAACTGGCTTCCAATGGCAATCGTCTGGCACATAAGTGAAGCAAAAACCAACACTAATCAGGCAACTCAAACTATTAATTTTTATTAATTTTTAGAGTAAGGGTTTTAGCTGATATCTTTTGGGGATCTTTAGGTTAATGGTGTTTAGGTTTAAGTGGTGGAGCTAGAATATTGTCATATGTGGTATGGATATGAGTTTAATTGAATTCATACAGGTTGGTATAAGATGACACACTATAATTGATTGATGATGAGGGTTTATAAGGGTTAGGCTTTGAACATCTCGTTATGTTTATCAAGCAACTGGACATTTTTAAACACCCACATGGAAAAAAAAATGTACCTCAAGTGCTTAATCAAGAGTATGAGATGGAATTGCAGGCTGGTCAGACAACATTGATACCACGTTTTATGTCGATGCATAGGTTTCTTGAAATACCTGCAAAGAAAAAAAAAGATATCCACTGAGAACGAAAATCACATAAAGAACAAACATATGCTATTGGGCGGATCAGGTTCCACACAACATGATCTGTGAAAAGGCTTATAGCTGGTAATCGAGCCTTGGGATTAATTTTCGGCAAACTATAATACATGGTACGAATAAAAACATATGCTATTGGGCGGATCAGGTTCCACACAAACACTTTTATTGTCTATGTTTATAATTGATTATAGAGTGGCAATTATACTTGCAACACGACAACCATCTATATATTCAAAAAATAGATTTAAAAGACTTTGTGTGCATAAAAATAAACTCTAGACTTTAAATGTATTTAACTTGTTTCTGTTTTTTTAGTAATGATGTTTAATTTGACTTCTTTGAGATAAATAAACAAAAAGACAACCCAAATCGACCTGTTAGATGTCTGTCTTCTAGTAATCTTAGCAGTACAGGTTTGACATTCAAAGTCAAGGGACACTAATAAAGTAATAAGTAAATCATAGATTCAAAGTACCTGACAAGTTAATTTTTATAAACAAATTACCTTACGAAGAAACTTATTTATTGATCCGATAAAAGAACTCGGACTTCATGGCACTCTTTTCATAAAAGTATCAAATGATTATGTATGTGTGGAGTAGGGGAATCAATGCTCAAAGGATCGATTACAACCTGCAAGTAATATATCATTCAAAGTCAAAGTCAACATCAAAAATCAGTTGATTACATTGACATCAAAATTCAATTGATTTAAATCAGCATCAAATTTCAAATTTAAATTCACAAAGTTTTCAAATTTTCTATTCAAATCAGCCTCTTTGCTGAAAAGTCAAACGTAGACTTCTTCAAGAATTCCAAGGTTTGATGCCACTATATGCTAGACATGAATATGGATGTGAAATCTCAAGTCCCAACATAATTTACCAGTACACTTGTAGATTGTTAACATAGTTTAAACCATTGTATTTCCTATATTTGGGATTTTACTGGAAACAGTTGTTTCATATGGAAGGTAACACAAAGGACAACAAATTTAAGCAGACTAAATACAGAACAGTAAAATATATATAAAAAAACTGAAAACATGGGAACTTGCCTGGTTTAATCTTCCAGGGTTTCGGCATGAAGTCATCAACATGTGTTGTTGTTACTTGATTTCATCCTTAAATTTAAGTTAGCTAACTTTAGACACACACTATTATATCCATCCAGGCATAGATGTAAATCACATATAATGAAAATCTTTGGCAAGTATAGCCAAGTAAAGGGTTACCTCCGAGCGGATGCAAGGGATGGAATCCACGGTTACCATTGTTGTTACTCTTCTGTTTTCCATGATTTCTTTAACAACTCATCATCATCTACCATAAACCAAAAACCTAATAGAATCAAACAATTAAAAATCAAAATGTAAAACACAAAACAGGGGAATTGCTTTGAGTTTTTCTGTCTACACGAAGCATAACACGTTTCAACCTGTATAGCACTATTACATATACATAATATGAACAAACCCTAATTAAATGGATAACGTAAGTGGGATAACGATTGAGTAAACATACATTTTAGTTATTGAAATTGAAGGTTGGATGTTTGATTTCGAGGAAGGAGATTTCCCATAGTATTTTCCGATGCGAATTCACCGTTCTTGACAGAGGATATTGAGGACCACCACAGTCGTCGATTGCATGTGATTGTCGCCGCCTATTGTAGTTTTAGTAGAGAAATGGGAGGTTGGAGGTAGAGAGTTGCAGGAGATGGAGATCAGATGGGTTTTGGTTGAGACGCGTGGACTTAAAACTGAGCAGGGCTTTTTTTGTGGAGACGCGTGGTCATACAACGTGTACCACCGGGACGAACAGACAAAGAAAGTGGGTTGTAAAACGCCCTAATACATAGTATAATTACACATATACCCTATGGAACACCATTTAAAAAAAAAGAAAAAAAAAAAGACCAATGTAGGATTCGAACCGCCGCCTCACACAAACCAGACACCCAACCAAACCACTATGCCATAACCACAATATCTATAATCACTTTAAACGAAATAATATTTATACGATTACAAAAAAAGATCAAACTTGAATCTACTGTTCAAATGCTAAGCCTAATTATTATTATATAATTGTCCACCAATACAAGCCTATATATTTGTTAAAAAAGAAGCAAGTGTTGATTACAAAGATGCATTGAAATAAATTGAAGAGATTGATGAAATTGAAAATGGTAAGTTTTAGCAATTTTAACAAATACATATTTATGTATTTTTAGATCTAACAAAATATAACTTCTATTTTTATTTGGTTTGAATGTTGATAGTTTGAAGTTTGGATGGAAGGAGTAGTGTATGGGCAACACTTTTTGGGACAACATCCACAACAGCAGCTAACACCTTTTTTTGATGTATTTAGGCATATTTACTTGATGTAATAGCAGCCAACAGTCCAAAACCTGTATTTTGATGTCTATGAGCATTTGTTTTTTGTTCTATTTTTATACTTATGACAAATAAGGCCCAACATGTCCAAACCGTGAAACCAAACCGGAACCAAACCGTCACTAATGGTTTGGTTTGGTTCGGTTTAAGAACTCCACGGTTTGGTTTTGGTTTACAAAAGTAAAAAACCGTTACTAGCGGTTTGGTTCACGGTTCGACCCAAAAACCGCGAAAACCAGACCATGAACACCCCTAGCTCCAGGGATGAATAGGTTTATAACATACCTATTCTTCCATAAAAAAAGCACAAATAGTTCTGCTATTCGTGTATATAAGACCTATTCACCCTAACCATAATTACCAAAATACCCTTATGGTATTAAACCAATCATTTAGCCTAGCCAGCGACTTATAGTAACCTATCACTAGCTGGGAATACACAAAAAGTGTACTAACAATCTCCCCCTTGGATCTAGTTAGTGATTTATAGGGTTAACCAATCACCTAGCTAGGGACATACATGAAGTGTACTTACAACCCCCCCCCCCAGATCTAGCTACAGATCTATGGTCTTGAAGTCGTCATATATGGTATCTTCAATTTTGGGTAAATACACCGAAGTGTACTAATAAACTCACTCTGAAGACTTGAATGCTTTCTATTTTAAGCTTTTGTTGTGGCTCGAGATCTCGTCTTAGCCTTATGTTAGCTTTGATAACTTAGGAAGAATCTAGCTATCTCTGTTGCTTTGATTGACAACTATGTGACGAAGACAGAGATCAATTTCAAAATTATCTTTTGTTTCAATAACGTCACTTTCATTTGTCGATTCATATCTTCTCCAGCTTCGAATTTTGGAGCTTTACCACTATCTAGTTACCTTGAAGATGGAATACCGGGTTCTTGTTGTTGAGGAATATCTTGTCATTCAGGTTTGGGTCTTGTTTAGCTACATGTTATATAATTGCACGCTTATTGTCATTGATCCTGCATAATAAATAAATAAAAACTGCACGAACTACAACTTTCATCAGAAACGATAAAAATCCGGACTTAATCAAAATTCTCAAAATTTGAGCTTCTTGAACTCAAAAACCTTGATCTTCCGACTATTTGGAGAATGACTCATTTGCCTATTAACATTAAACAAACGTCTCATTCTCCCCCTGAACTTTTAAATATGTCATTTTCAACCTGAACTTTTAAAAATTGTTACTTTTAACCTTGAAATTGATGTTTTTAATCCTTGAATTTTATAACTCCAAATAATCGTGTCTTGGCTTCAAATTTTAACTTCCAATTGAAGAATTTAGTATTCCAACATCTATTAATCAAAATAAACTGAAAATATAATCTATTTGTATTTTTCAGAAAAGAGAATCATATTAGTATTTGAAACTGGCAAGATAACTGTAACAGCCCAAACTAACGCGTACCACGATATTGTCCGCTTTGCCCGCCCAGCCGTATCAAACTGGTGCCAGACTCACGGTTTTGCATTGGTCTCACCCCCGAAGGACTGGCTGAAACGCGTCTATTAGGGTTGCACAGCAGAACTGGGCCCTTTCAAGATATTGTCCTCTTTGGTCTGCCAGCAGGGTAGTCTGGTCAGCCTCAAGGTTTTCAACTAGTCGCACCTCTAACGTGTGGTAGGCTACGCTAGAATGCGTCTGGTAGAGAAGGTTCCCCCACCCCTTATAAGGAAGTGTTTGTTCTCCTTCTCAACCGATGTGGGATGCTACAATCCACCCCCCTTAGGGAGCCCAGCGTCCTCGCGGGCATGACTGGCACACTGATCCGGGCCCTGGCTCTGATACCAACTGTAGCAGCCCAAGCTAACCTGTACCACGACATTCAATTGGCTTGATTTGTTTATTTGTTTAATATGCGGTTAAGTGATAATTATAGGTTATTCTAAAAATGTGAAATTAAGAGTTAGTAGACGTTGCTCTAGTACTAGAGGGTATCATTATATGCTAAATTGTGTGTGCTTGACATAATACAATGTAAGATTCCACATCGGTTGTGTAAGGGAGAACAGAACTTCTTATAAGGGAGTGGCCACCCTCACTATCACAACGCGTTTTGGCCAGTCCTTCGGGGGAGAGACCAATGCAAAACCGTGAACTGAGGCAAAGCGGACAATATTGTGATACGGGTTACCTTGGGCTGTTACAAATGGTATCAGAGCCGGGGCCCAGATCAGTGTGCCATCGTGCCCGCGAGGACGCTGGGCTCCCTAAGGGGGGTGGAATGTAAGATTCCACATCGGTTGTGTAAGGGAGAACAGAAATCCATATAAGGGAGTGGCCACCCTCACTATCACAACGCGTTTTGGCCAGTCCTTCGGGGGTGAGACCAATGCAAAACCGTGATCTGAGGCAAAGCGGACAATATTGTGATACGGGTTACCTTGGGCTATTACAGAAAATGGGTTCGGGCTGGAAAAATTCTTGAATCAACGCGACGCCCGCATCTGCGGACACGAATGCAGCTCGAAAAACCCGGGTCCACGCGACACTGGTTATGGAATGTAAGATTCCACATCGGTTGTGTAAGGGAGAACAGAACTCCTTATAAGGGAGTGGCCACCCTCACTATCACAACGCGTTTTGGCCAGTCCTTCGGGGTGAGACCAATGCAAAACCGTGAGCTGAGGCAAAGCGGACAATATTGTGATACGGGTTACCTTGGGCTGTTACAGATGGTATCAGAGTCGGGGCCCAGATCAGTGTGCCAGTCGTGCCTGGGAGGACGCTGGGCTACCTAAGGGGGTGGAATGTAAGATTCCACATCGATTGTGTAAGGGAGAACAAAACTCCTTATAAGGGAGTGGCCACCCTCACTATCACAACGCGTTTTGGCCAGTCCTTCGGGGGTGAGACCAATGCAAAACCGTGAGCTGAGGCAAACCAGACAATATTGTGATACGGGTTACCTTGGGCTGTTACATTTTGAGTAATCACTTTTGTGCATAAGTAATTCCATCAATTTTAAGTGTAATTCCTAGATCAATGATGTCAATCTTCTATGGAAATCATCTTTTGTTGAAATCTTGTGTGTCAGTTTTATATACCTTCTAGTTTTCTTGGTTTTTAGTTGATATATCAATCAAAAATACAATTCAATATGTGTATGTGTGATATCAATCACTAGCACTTTAGATCTAGATATACTTTTGGGACCTAAAATTTGGTATCAAAGCCTCTATGCTCTTGATTGAATCTGGTTTGATACCAAAACCTTCATTTGTTGATAGTTTTTGTATTTTTCAAAGTTTCACATATTTGTTCAAAAGTTAGTAAAAATATGGCTTGAATTCGTGTTTAATATGTTTGGTTTGTTTCTGGATCTGTTACTGATCATTTATTGAAAATTTCAAATTAATTGGAATGATCTCGAATAGGATCAGAATGATTTTAGTTGAGTTTTTGAAAGTTTGATTTTTTATCTGGGTGTAATTGTTATTGGGCATGCGTACTTTTACTTAAGTTGCATACTAAATTTTAAAAATGATGAGCTATTTTCTTGGTATGTGTATTTATGTTTTGATTCCTCAGTCAACATATTCTGTTTTTAGGTTTTTTACTATCGGAGTTGTGACACCCCGGGAAAATCCCACATCGGTCTGTTGGTGCAAGTTTGTGACAGATACTCAAACGGATAACCAAACGCTCGGGATTATTGACAGAAGACTTTATATTGTTCGTGTCGTTAGAAGAACTTGTCTAAGTTAGTTCTAGAATATGTAATTAAGCTAGTATTGTAAAAGCCCAACACAAGCCCAGTTAAAAGCCCATGAGGATGCATGTATATAAGCAAATGATACATGGGGTTTTAGGGGTTGGTTGGTTAGTTGGTGAAAACACATAGAGAGTTGAGAGAGCTAGCTAGGATTACAAGTTCGGTGTAGTTCTTATTAATTGTTATCTGTGATTCGATTAATAAGAAAAGCATTAAAAGTAATCTTGTGTTCTTTGTGTGATATCCACGGATCAAAGATATTCCGCGTCTAGGATTCGTGTTTGGTTTGATTGCAGAGAAGATCTCAAGGGCAAGGGACCTACAAGTGGTATCAGAGCTTTCGGGCTAGATATCATTCAAGGAACTAGTTCGTGGTGCTTGAAAAAAATCGTATTTGGTTTGATTTTAATAAAAAAAAAATCGGTGGTAGTGACTTATCAAAGAAGAACAACGTTCAATATTTGGTGAGATATAGGTTTGCATAGTTATAACTATTTCGATGATAATAATTGGTTTGCTTTGTTTTAATATTTTGGTTCATAATACTTTCTTTCGGCTTTGATTTTTTTTTTTTTTTTTTGTGACTGATATGTTTTCATCTATATAATATTGTGTGGTTTGGAATTTTTGTTTAGGTTACGGTTTTTTTTATGCATCTAGTTTCTTTTTGGTTTATATTATTAATTTTGTTCTTCATCTTACGAATTGTTTCTAGTAAGTATTGCAGGTTTAAAGATTTTCGGGTTTGAAGGATTATTCAAGATCGACCAAGAACTCAAGAACACTAATAAGTTTTATAATATTTTGTTAGTTTGATCTTGTTTTGTGGTTTTGATTGTGTTAGTGCAGAATTTTCAAGATAAGGAAAGGATTAAGTTGATTTTGAAATTCAAATCATCTCAATCAATTCCTAAATTAGTGGGATCTCTATCTTGTTGACCAAGGAGTTTATAGTTCTCAAACAACAAGTTCTCAGATTGGTTCTCAGCTACAAGGTTCTCGAACACAAGTATTCAGAAACTAGTTCTCGAACTCAATCAGTTCTCGGACATAGAGTTTTTGGAAACATAATAGTTCTCGGAAATTAAAGGTTTTCGGACAAGACTTTGGTTCTCGGATAGATTGTGGTTCTCGAAAACTGTTCTCGGACAAACATCATAGTTCTCGACTATTAGTTCTCGGATAACTCTAGTTCTCAAACAAAAGCTTTTGTTCTCGAACACAAAGCAAGGGTTCTCGGAAATAAATAGTTGTTCCCAGACACAAGCAAGTTCTCGGAGATACACAAGTCTAGTTCTCGGACACAAGTTATATTTCTCGGAAACCAACATAGGTTCTCAGAAACCAACACAAGTTCTCGGAAACACACATTAGTTCTCGAACAAAGACTAGTTCTCGGACACCATTGTTTTGTTTAGTTTGGACTTAATTAATTAAACAACTTGTTAATTAAATCTAAATCTACTAAAAACAAATGGCGTTATTAAATAAAATGGTTGAGATGGATCACGAGGTGGGAAAAGCCAATTCCCCACCCAAGATGATAAGTGTTGACAACTATTTCTGGTGGAGAGGACGGTTCGAGGAATGGGCTCGTTTTTACCAGTTAAGAATGTGGTTTTGCATCTCAGACGGGTACATACAACCATTCAAACAAGGTGAAGGTATGAGCGGGCAAAGACTACTCGCTTTTAGTGAGATGAACGAAGAACAGAAACTGATGCACGAAGCTGAAAATAAAGCTAGAGCTGCCATCACTATGTGTTTGCCACAAGAAATCCTCCACACTTTCAGCAGAAATAGAACGGCAAAAGACTTATGGGAGGCGTTGGAAAAACGATACATGGGCAGTGCTGAAGTGCAAAAGAACAAGAAGGAACTACTAAAGAAGCAGTTTGCAGTCTTCAAGCATTTCAAAGATGAGAGCTTAGAGGACATCATCACAAGATTCTATCATCTGCTCACTGAGTTGGGAAACCATGAGATACAGTACACTGACAATGAGCTTAACGACAAGCTGCTGGATGCACTTCCTACGAAATGGGATGTATATTCTCTAATGATCAGAAATGGAACTGACTACGATACCATGACTCTGGATACCGTGGTAGGGAAGCTTAGAGCTTACAGTTTCAACATGATGAGGAGGGAAGCAGGATCTGAACAGGTACAGGATCCAGGGATTTATCACGGAAAGCCTGCAGCTAAAACCTCGTCAAGCAACAGCAGCGGTGTCTCGGCATTCTTCTCAGGTGACACATCTGGTAATATTATTCTTGATTCTGACGGTGAGTGTTGTTTTGTGTCAACATCAGGTGAGACAACTAAAGTCAAGGATATCCCTTCTGGCGGGAATGGAAAGAGTACAGGTGGATCATACACTGGAACAAGCAAGTCCATGCCGATGAGTGTTAAATCGGCCGAACAACAACTTGCTGTGTTATCTTCCTTCATTGCTTCGTATGAAAATTACATTCAAGGAAAGATCAACGATCCAGCACTCTTTGATGAAGATTATGACCAGATTGACCCTGATGATCTAGAGGAGATGGACTTACAATGGAACTTGGCCATGCTCTCACGTAAGGCAAAGAAGTATATGGAAAGGACTGGAAGGAAGCTCGTTGGTGGAAGAGCTGGCTTTGACAAAAGCAAGGTGAAATGTTACAACTGCCACTCCTTTGGCCACTTTGCAAGAGAATGTTCAAGACAAGGGTCAAGCAACAACTCCAACACCATGCGACAGAGTTCTTCTGTTGCCCCACCTTCAAGTTCAAACAATTCAAGTTCCAGAGCACTCATGGTTGCCAAACCTGACGGCAGATATGACTGGAGTTCTATGATAGATGGTGATCAGGCTCTTATGGCAGAGATAAAAGAAGATAGTGTGAAGTCAGAAGCATCTGATTCTGACAATGAGACCGTGTCTGATACGGTCAAGACTGAAGAACATATGACTGAAGCTGAAAAGGTCAAAGCTAAAGAAGTTAAAGCTGATGAAAGTGCAGTGAAGTCTGAGGTAGCTGCTACTGAAAAACCTGAGGAAGTGGAAGAAATCATCAGAGAGAAGAAGCCAACTGAAGAGATTCTGGATCTGACAACAGTTACAAAAGGGATGTCAACAGCGGAGTTCATTGCATTCATGACTGAACTGGACTCTGACGCCAAAAAGGTACACATTTCTTTATCTACTGTCGTTGATGCTTGCAAAAAATGTTTTGACTTTGTTGAGAAACTAGATTTCATAAATAAAGAACATGATAAGCAAGTAGACCAGAATAAACAACTCATAGTGCTCTTAGATGAGCAAAAGGAGTTAAATTTCGGCAACAAAAATAGAGAGTCTGGCCTTAAGAAAAAGTTAGAAAGCACCCAAAAAGATCTTAAGGAAGTTAATAGGCTACTTTGTATTAAAACTGGTGATTGTGAATTCCAGTGCAAGGGTCTAGCCGAGAAAGATGAAACAATTGTGAAAATGCAGCTAGAAATCTTAGAGAAACAAAAGACCATTACTGAGCTGCGAAAGAAACTAGATCAATGTAGGAGCACTAAACACATGTATAATCAGATCATGACTTCCAGAACTGAAATAGCTGAGAAACATGAGAATTCAGGTCTAGGTTATAATGATGTTCCTCCTCCTTTCAATGGTAATTACTCATTTTTACCAAATGAAGAGGAAGTGTCTGACGCTGTCTATGGCCCTCAGCCAGTAGATAGAAAAGAAACTGAGAAAGCGTCTGAAGATGCTAGTAAGAAGGTTCAACAGGAAGTAGTTTCTGAACCAAAAGACCTCAAGCCTACTGTAGAGGTCAAAACTGTGACTCAAACAACTGATGGGTCGGGGGGTAAAACTAAGAAGGTAAATGATAAAATCAAGAAGTTTTATAGACTCAAGGGATCTGATAAGATTTACTCTGACTCAGATTTCCCTATTTCGAAAGTTAACCCTGATTCCATTGAATCTGTTTTCGCGGAGATCGAATCTCCTAAAGTTTCAAATGACAAATCTGATGATAAAACGGATGCTGGTTCTGAGTCAGCTTCAACCAAATCTGAGACTGGTGAAGGATCCAACTCAAAGGGGCCACACAAAAAGCCCTTAGAGAAACGATCGTGCTTCAAATGTCACAACAAAGGCCACGTGGCTAGTTGTTGTCCCCTCAAAAAGACAGGAGCACCTACGGACTCAGATAGGGGAAAGCAAAAGTCGTCTGTTAAGTCAGACGATAAAGACAAGTTGAGCAACTCGCAGAAGAAAAATTTGCAGAATAAGTTAGAGAATGCTCAGGGTAGTGGTAATGGGGTTGGACCGAGCAACACTGAAAATGCTCGTTTTCAAAGAACCCAACCTAAGTTCGTCCCTAGGCAGGTAAATACTGGGAACGCTGGCACATCTGGTGCTCCAGCTGCCAAACAGGCAAACCCAAGTCCCGGTAAGTACCAGCCGCCACACATGCAAAATCGTCACCAATCTCCAAACGGTGATAGAAATTTTTCAAGACCCAATAACCAAGGTTTTCATAATAACAACGACCATAGGGATAGAAATTATTCGAATGGTCAACAGTTTTCAAGAAACAATAACAATTATGGATACTCCAACCGAGGGAGATATCCTCAAAGGTTTTCTCAGTCTCCAAATGGGAGACGTTACAACCAACCTAACCATTTTGAACAACAACGTCGTAGTCCTCAACGGTCCTACACACCTAAACAATGTGATGGATATTTGAAGGAATTTACGTTTGTAGAAAATGGTGTACCCAAGACCGTGATGGCTTGGGTTCCCCTAAACTAATTCCCTTTATCTGTGAGTGTAGGAGCTGCTAAGGAGGATTATCAACTGGTGGTATGTTGATAGTGGCTGCTCTAGGCACATGACAGGGGAGTTGAAGTTGTTGATTGATTTTGTTAAAATTGATGGCGGTTATGTTAACTTTGCGGGAGCCAAGGGTGGTCGAATAACTGGAAAAGGAAAGGTCACCAATGGCAAAATTACTTTGGATGGTGTGAATTACGTGGAGCAGTTGAAGCACAACCTAATGAGTGTTTCTCAAATCTGCGACAAAGGACATTCTGTCCATTTTACTAAGTCCGAAGCATTAGTGTTGAAACCGGGAGTAAAGATTCCTGAAGAATGGATAATCATGAGGGCTCCAAGAAGAAATGATACGTACATCATGGACATGAGTGTTCAAGATGATGCAAATGAAGAGCCGACATGTTTGTTATCAAAAGCATCAGAGTCTGATTCGATGCTGTGGCACAGGAGAATGGCACACTTGCATTTCAGGAAGATGAATTACATCACAAAGCATGGACTGGTGCAAGGAGTTCCATTGAAGAGCTTTGGCGTGGAGGATAAGTGTCTGCCATGCAAGAAGGGCAAGCAACACAAGAAGCCTCATAAACCAAAGACTAAGAATTCCCTTAACTCTCCTTTTGATTTATTGCATATGGATTTGTTCGGTCCAGTAAATGTTAGGAGTTTAGGTGGAAAGTATTATTGTCTTGTGATCACAGATGATTATTCACGTTTTTCATGGGTGTTTTTCCTAGGTTCGAAGGATGAAACAGGGGAGACCTTGATGGACTTCTTCAACAAAACGGAGAACATCTTTGGAACCACAATAAAGAGAATCAGAAGTGACAATGGCTCGGAGTTCAAGAATAGTTGTTTTTCCATTTTCTGCATAAGAAAAGGGATTGAGCATCAATTCAGTGCGCCCTATGAGCCACAACAAAACGGGGTTGCTGAAAGGAAGAACAGGACACTAATTGAAGCAGCAAGGACAATGCTCGCTGATTCTAAGCTACCTGTCATATTTTGGGCAGAAGCTGTGAATACAGCATGTTATGTTTTGAATAGGGTGTTGACCGTCAAGAAGCACAATAAAACGTGCTATGAACTCTTGAAGGGCAACAAGCCTAATCTTCATGGTTTTGAACCATTCGGGATGCCATGCACTATCTTGAAAAACAGAAACCAACCAAAATTCGGTGAAGTGGCTGACGAAGGATTTTTTCTTGGTTATGTGCCAGGTGCACCAAATAAAAGGGTTTTTAATAAAACAACGGGTCGTGTAGAAGTCGTTTTCAATGTTGACATAACTAGTTACACACCACAAGATACTGCACAGGCTACTGATCCCGACTGGCTCTTTGACTATGATTCTGTCTTTAAATCATTTAATGTTCCATATACCTTTAATGCAGATCCAAATGAGGCAGATGAAGAATTGATACTTGGAATGCCAGATGATGATGATGAAATATCACCAAGATCGATCATTCCAATCTCTGCAGATAAAAAGAAGAATGATGCTGATTCAGGAACCTCCACGTCAAGAGACAAATCTCCTGTTGTCAATGAAACCGAAGAGGAAGAATTCGTTAATCCGTTCGGTACTGTACACACTTCGGGGGAGATAGGTTCAAATTTGGAGGAGAATATACCGGTTGATGCTATTGCTCAAAATCGCACAAATAAAGATCATCCAGTGGAGAATATCTTAGGAGATCCTAATGCGGGTGTAAGGACAAGAAGTAGTATTTCTGAGTCGACGTGTTTATATGTCAGTATTAAAGATTCAGGCATCATCAACAAATGCCTAAAATGCTTCATCTCGCAAGTTGAACCGAAGAATCACCAGATAGCTCTTCGTGATAATGCATGGGTGGAAGCTATGCAAGAGGAACTGGCACAATTCAGGAAGCTCAAAGTTTGGGAGTTAGTCGATTTACCCAAGGGTGCTCAAGAAATCGGTACCAAATGGGTGTTCAGAAATAAAACTGATGATAATGGTATTGTAGTGAGAAACAAGGCTCGCTTGGTAGTCAAAGGGTTCAACCAACAAGAAGGGATTGATTTTAATGAAGTGTTTGCACCAGTGGCAAGGCTCGAAGCAATTCGACTTTTTCTAGCCTTCGCTTCCTACAAGGGCTTTAAAGTTTATCAGTTAGACGTCAAAAGCGCCTTTCTATATGGGAAAGTCCAGGAGCTGGTGTATGTCTCACAACCTCCAGGGTTTACTGATCCAGATTATCCAGACCGTGTCTACAAACTTGATAAGGCACTGTACGGATTACATCAGGCACCAAGGGCATGGTATGAGACACTGTCAACTCATCTCTTAGAAAATGGATTTGAGAGAGGTAAAATAGACAGTACACTTTTCATAAAGAGAAATGGAGAAGATTTCCTACTGGTTCAGGTGTACGTTGATGACATCATCTTCGGATCGCCTAACAAAGACATGTGTATTGAATTTGAGAAGGTTATGAAGAAGAAGTTCGAGATGAGTGCTATGGGGGAGCTGAAATTCTTTCTTGGTTTACAAGTAGATCAGAAGGAAGATGGGATGTTCATACATCAGACTAAGTACGTACATGACATTTTGACTCGTTTCAAGATGAATGAGTGTTCTACTTATGCTACTCCTCTACCCGTGAATCATGGACTTCATCCTGATGCAGAAAGCGACAAAAATGTCGATCCAACTGAGTATCGCGCCATGATAGGTTCGCTTATGTATCTAACTGCTTCTCGACCTGACATTATGTTTGCAGTTTGTCTTTGTGCCAGGTTTCAGGCTAATCCAAAGGAGTCACATATGATCGCTGTGAAACGGATTCTTAGATACCTAAAGGGGAAACCCAAATTGGGAATCTGGTATCCAGCTGATAGCGAATTGGATCTTGTAGCGTATACAGATTCGGACTACGGAGGATGTAACCAGAATCGGAAGTCTACTACTGGTGGATGTCAATTTTTAGGAGGAAGAATCGTTTCCTGGCAGTGCAAAAAGCAAACTTCGGTGGCTGTTTCCTCATGTGAAGCAGAATACGTTGCTGCTGGTAGCTGTTGTTCACAGGTTTTGTGGATACAACAACAAATGCGGGATTACGGTTTGAATTTCACTCATACTCCTATACTTATTGATAATCAGGCCACCATTTCAATCACAGAGAATCCCAAAAACTTTCCCAAAACAAAACATATAGACATAAGGCATCATTTCATAAGGGATTGTTTTGAGAAAAGGATGATTTATTTGAAAAAGGTTGATACTTTAGATAACCCAGCTGATTTGTTCACAAAAGCTTTCGATAGAGCTCGGTTTGAACTGTTAGTGCAGCTGAACGGGATGAGAAACCCGGAATAACTTTTCGTTTTCTCATAAGTGCTGAAGCTTTTAGTTTTTAAGTTTTAGTTAGTTTTTCTTTGTTTTTATTTGCTTCTGCTTCATTTCGCCAAAAAAAAAAAAAAAAAAAAAAAAATTGGCAATGCTGGTACCTAATTGGAAATGATAGCACATTAGCTGTTGATTTTGTTACAGTTACTAAAATTGAGCAGAAAAATTAAAGCTAAGTGTGGCTGCATCTTCATTATATGATGTACTGGTAGGCAATTAACACACGAATCCAGTCAGTTAATTAAAATAGAAATCTTAATGACTGTTGATTCTGTGGGATACATGTCATTGGCGTATGATTTTATAGTCTTAAATCTTGCGTTGACAGCGTGTTACAAAATTCTGAGGTTTCAGGTCTTTAAATTGTTAAATTTATCTGGGATGATCTGACTGGTCTTTTGCTGCATCCAGATACATGCTGACCTAGACTTTGTCAGAACATCTTAAAAGAGCATACGATAAATGCCAAAACCCTCAAAGGCTAAAAGGCAATCACTCAAAAATGCCTAAAGCTGAAAATTCGTACCGCATAAAATGGTATTTGTCTTAACCCTGGTTGAGTACACGTTTGGTCACTTTGTTGCATCCAGATATATGCAGACCTGTACACCTTCGTGACTCGTACCTTGTAAACAATACGGATAATGGCAATTTACTCACCTGTTACGATGAACCTTTGTGCATGACTTGATCGCGGGGGTATGTCATGTCGTGGGTAACATAGATGATTCAGTTTAATACACTTAAATGCTAATATGGATTTGGAATCGTTAAGTGTTATATTGTTTATGTGGATACATAATACTGGTAATCGTCTTGGAATGCAGTGTTACATTTTAAGAAGTTGTTAAGAACATTAACTCACTGTGACATCTCAATCTAGCTTATATGATCCTTTTAACCAGTGTTTGCTATAACAAAAATAGAGTGTTTTAATGTTTGTACATAGTTTACTTAATTTGTCTTTACGTTCATTTACTTTACTTGTCAAAAAAAAAAAACCCAAAAATCCAAAAAGATTTTATTTTGCTTCAGGATTTAACGCACGAGAAACGGTTGTTCTGTGGTGGATCTGACTGTTTAGAAAATTTTGAAAGTTGTTTTTCTAAAACTCTTAGAAAATTTTGCAAAACAGCATATCTTTTGAAAGCTTATGAATTTTAACCGCAAAACAATTTTTGTCACGGGTGGTTTATATACTTTGTAAGTTTATATTTGTTATGATGGTTTACTTACAAGTTTGTTGAGTGTGACAGGTTTTATATTTTGATGATAATGATGGACGTGATGAGGTCTGAACCTCCTTTTGGACAAATTCATGTGATTCAAGAAATTATTTTTGAAGAAACAAAGACAAGAAGACGACAAAACACTGAAGTTCTAAACAACAGTTGCTGATTTTAGAAGACTTAGCAGCTCAGGGGGAGAAATATACATACAGGAAGAAATATTCTGTGTTTCAGGGGGAGTAAAAAGACTTCAGATTGAGTAATGCATTCGTGTAGAGCTCAAGGGGAAGTTTTTACAATCCAAGCTTATTCTCAGGGGGAGTTACTTAATTCTCAAGAGATGCTGAACATAAGAGAGCTGTTAAAGACTAAAGATCACAAGTTGAAGAAAAGAGGAGAAGTGATCTGCCAAGTTCTTCTAAATTACTTTGGTAGACAATCTCAAGATCAAGATGTTGAAGATTAAAGACTTCAAGTGGAAGACAATTGAAGATACTTTGAGATTTGAAAAATAATCTTAAAGAGCATCTGTCAAGGGGGAGTTTGTTGGTGCAAGTTTGTGACAGATACTCAAACGGATAACCAAACGCTCGGGATTATTGACAGAAGACTTTATATTGTTCGTGTCGTTAGAAGAACTTGTCTAAGTTAGTTCTAGAATATGTAATTAAGCTAGTATTGTAAAAGCCCAACACAAGCCCAATTAAAAGCCCATGAGGATGCATGTATATAAGCAAATGATACATGGGGTTTTAGGGGTTGGTTGGTTAGTTGGTGAAAACACATAGAGAGTTGAGAGAGCTAGCTAGGATTACAAGTTCGGTGTAGTTCTTATTAATTGTTATCTGTGATTCGATTAATAAGAAAAGCATTAAAAGTAATCTTGTGTTCTTTGTGTGATATCCACGGATCAAAGATATTCCGCGTCTAGGATTCGTGTTTGGTTTGATTGCAGAGAAGATCTCAAGGGCAAGGGACCTACACGGTCGGGGCCAGGAGAGATCCTTGGTTCATATGTAATCCAATGCCTCTTAAATCACCAACGCGTTTTGGGGCTTAATGTTAGTGGATGAGAGGAGAGCTCCACAGTTAAGCATGCTCAGGTGGGAGCACTACCAGGATGGGTGACCTCCTAGGAAGTCTCCACTAGGGCACCCAAAAACAAATCCGTGAGCTCTGGATGGGCAACCCATCGGGGCAAAGCGGAGAATATTGGTGGTGAGAGGGGCCGGATGTTACAAGAGTAATTGTTCTCTACGTAGTTATTCTTAGCGTATGTCATTCATGCGTACTTACCAAAGTAAAACTTTAGGAGCAGTGATTTAGTCTTCTGTGACTTTATCACGGTGATCTTGCTTTTCAGCGTACTAAATGTTGGTCTACTTAAAACTTATGGCGTACTTGTGTGCATTAGTGATTCAGTAAACCGGTGTACTTACATGTGTATTTAAGGACAGATCACTTAAAACATATATTAAAATCAACCAGTTGTCTAAAAGTAAAAATAAACATGTCTCTAACCAACATGACACCAATAACGCAAGTTGAACCTGAAACGGGAACTGCAACACGTCCACCCAATTTGAAGGGTGCTCATGACTATGGAACGCGGAAAAATAGGATGAAATCATTCTATTCTTACCGACTACACCCAATGGACCTCAGTGCAACTTGAACCTCACATTCCCATGAGAACAACTGATGTTGGTGACATAATTAACGATGTCCTACCACCTTCACTGATCTTGACAAACAATTAATCCAAAGAGACAGCAAAACCGATGGTGCCCCTACCATAGCTCTGTCCAATGAAGACTACATCATGATTGAAGAATACACCACTGCATACACCTTGTGGTTTGCTGTAAGTAACTATTATGAAGGATATACTGAAATGATTCAAAACAAGCAATATATGTTCCGGAAAGAGTATGATATCTTCAGAAGCATTTGTGGTGAAAGTCTGACAAGCCACGTTGATAGGTTCATGAATATTTGACCAAAATGAAGTAGGCAGGGATTCCTATTAACAATCGCAATTCAATCAAGAAATTGCTTGACTCACTGCCAAAATAGCGCAGTTTGCAATGTATGGAGTCTTCAACATATGTTAATCGAAAAAGAGTTTATGGAAGTTAACTTAACATTATCTTATCTAATCAACACACTAAAGTCGTTCGAAATGGACATTGTGAAAAGTGAAATGAATCAAACTATGTTCACTCCAAAGGGAAGCCCAAGTAGTGTAGTTAAAAAATTGACATTGGTTGCTCCAATCAGTGGAGGAAGTTCGAGCTCATCCTCAGTCTATGTTGACATTTCTGGAAAAGTTCCAACAAGCTCTGCAAAATAAGTGTCCTAACTGATAACGTTATTGTGATTCCCGATGCGCAAGCTACAAAAATTGCTACTCAACATGCGGAGCTCGTTAACATGTTTATGAGCAACTCCGTAGCCTTGAAATTTGGAGAGTTGAAGAAAGAAATTCTATCTCCAAAAGATATGTATCATGTGGATCTAGATGACATGGAAGAAATGGACTTGAGGTGGCAAATGGCTATGATCACTTTCAAAGTTCAGAGATTACAAGACAGGACATGGAAAAGAATTGGGTTAGGAAAGGCTGGTTTTGATAAATCAAAGCTTCGTTGCTACAATTGTAAAACCCAGGGACACTTCAAGTACGAATGTCCTCACCAGTAAATTACTAGAAATGAAGTTAGGCCTGCAAAAAGACTGGTAGCAATCATGGTAGGGAATGAGGCTGTTGAAAAGGAAACTCAAAAGCAACTAATTGTGGAGAATTTTGATTAGGGTGAAGAAGCATGATGCTAAAGCTGACATCAACAAAGCACTAATAGCTAACATCTGTACCAAGGCAACTACTATGGTAACAAATTCAAAAGCATGTTATTCTGCAGGTATTCCAAAAGAAGTTGTGATGATTGACACTGATCTGAAAGGTGTGTTGAGTCAAGAATAGGATGCTAGTGTAAAGGGCAAGAAGGAAGCTGTTGAGGAAGCATTGGTCAGTAAAAAGATCTAGGCCAAGTTTATGGGAACACGATCAGGGTTGGAGCAGGACAGGATCTACTTGAAGAAGGAATGTTCTTTCAAAGAGTTGTCTGTGGAAAGAGCAAAAGATAGGAAGCTGAAGATGTTAGAAATTTTGGACGAGATGACAGAAAGAGAAAAAAGAATTGCTACAGAAAAGAAAGAAAGAAACAACACTTAAAGCAGCTAAACCATCAGGTGACAACAACAAAGAAATTTGAAGATATCCGGTGGCAATGGTCTAGGGAGGTATTGTTGGAACCAGTTCAGACCATTGTTAGTAGATAATAAAGTTGAAGGGTCATTAGTGTAAGTTTGGTTGGGAAAAAAAGTCAATGGACTTGTATTGTTATTTTGACAAAGTTGATAGGGTTTTTAATAAGGGTTGCGTACTTAAGCACGAATTAAGTACGCTGGGCCATCCTCCTTATATATCGAACAATATTGCACGAGTCATTTAGGGTTTTGGGTAGTCACTTTTGTGCACAAGTAATTTCATTCGTTTTAAGTGTAATTACTGGATCTATAATGTCTATCTTCAATAAAAATCATCTTTTGTTGAAATTCTTGTGTCGTTTTATATATTTTCTAGTTTTCTTGGTTTTTAGTTGATTTATTATTCAAAACACCATGTCAATAGGTGTTTATGTGTGTTATCATTCCCTAGCACTTTAGATCTAGACTTTTGGGACTTACAAAAGGTGAACTAGGTGATGTATATGCTTTTCCTTAGACACAACTAAGACTTGGATTATGGTGAGTCTTGAAGAAGATATACAGGCAAGTGGTTGTACAACACTGGTGCTTTCTACGACTTTGGTGTAATACTTAGATAAGACTATTTGACGATTTATGAAATGTCTAAAATACCCTTTTAGTATGAATAAGTAGAGATCTTATATCCTGAACTTCATATGTTGCCATTGTGATTAAACTAACCAACAAACGTTTTGAATCAGAATTAGCAAGTTTGCTAGTGTGTAGCATTCCCATACTACAAAACTATAAGGTAGCGTTTGGTATGATGGAATGGACCATTACGAGGGAAGGAAAAATAGTGTGTTTGGTTGGTCATAGAAATGGAATCACCCATTCCAAAAGGCATTCCATTCCCTCAAAACCATTCCATCCACCCCCCATGTTTTTTTTCATTCCATCCCTCATTCACCCTTCATTAACAACATCATAAGCCATTACCCGCCACCACCACCACCAACCACCATCGTCACCACCCACCACAACCACCCACCACCTACCACCATCGTCACCACCAACCACCATCGTCACCACCCACCACCACCGTCACCACCCACCACCACCACCACCATCACCACCCACCACCACCACCCACCACTGTCTCCCACCACCAACTTCGTCGCTTACCACCGATGCCACTACCAACCACTACCACCGTCACCACCCACCATCGTCGCCGCCACCAACCACCGCCACCCACTACCTTCACCCACCCACATCACCGCCATCCACCTCCACCCACCACCACCATCTCCACCACCCACCACCACCTACCATCACCGCACCAACCACCACCCACCGCCGCCACTACTCACCATCGTCACCTACCCACCATCACGACCATCCACCTCCACCTTCCATCGTTGCCGCCGCCACCCACCACCGTCGCTACCGCCACATATCACCACCCACTATCACATCCACTAACCACCACCCACCACCGCCACTCACTACCGATTTTATTCCTTCGTCTTTTCTTGTCTATCTAACAACACAAAGTAATGTTTTGTTTCATTCCCACATGGCAACCAAACAAGACATGGAATGGTAATGATCCATTCCATTACCTTGTCCATTCCATTACCTTGTCCATTCCATTACCTCATCCATTCCATTCCCTCATTTATTCCATTACCCCATACCAAACAGACCCTAAGATAGATTGCTTAAGATAGGATAAGAGGTCATGTTCCTATTAAAACAACTAAAAAAGAAAAACTGATAGATGGATATGAACAAAAACAAGGATCAACTTTATAATTGTTATCAACCATTGATGAGAACTTTATGAGCAATTATGAAATTATGATATTTGAGTGGTGTCTTCCTAGCAATTATGAAATTATAGTTGTTATTTGTTATCAAATAGTTTTTGCCCATACGGGTTCAGCTTGATATCGATTTTTGAGGGGAAGGATCGTTCGACCAATTCGAAATTTGGTTTTGACCGGTTTTATAATATGCGCTAACAAACCGATTTTTACCCTATAATTTGATTCATGTCCAAACCGGTTTCCAAATCGGGTCGGTTCGAATTCAAGACCAGGTGATGTCCACAACCTGGTTTTTTTATGCACCTCTAGCTTACAAACTTGCCCATAAAGTAATAGCTTAAGCCACATAAACATATGTACCTATTTCTTTTATATCAATAGATGCATGATGGAAGTGTCACTAAACACATAATCGTCACTAAACCGAGGTATTATCGTTCGTACTCTATCCTTTCAAAAGTAACCTCTATACATTATTTGAGATTCTTGATCCAAAAATTTACACTCTTGTGGTGCATAATCTTCACTGTCATTATAAAACCGTCAATGAAACAGCCGCTGAACGAAGCTTTACACCATCATCCACCCATTTAGACTGAGGTGCACTCACTCCAGCAATAATCGTCTGCAAAAATGAACACACTGGCTATCATATTTTTCATCCAGAAGCATAGTACATGTTCTAATATGTTGTATAAATCTATGCAGAGAGTGTTTATATGTATTTTATGTTAAAAGAATCCAAGTAGAAAGTAAACATACTTTTCCACTATTTACTGCAGCCACTAAAGCAGCATGCTGATCATCGTTCCCAAATTCGTAGAAATAGTAGGTCCTGAAGAGAAATTAAATACAGATAAAAAAAGGAAAAAAAAATCAGTTCAGAATTGTTTGAAATACAAGTATACAACTGAAAGCCAAATATTTTAATTGCAGATTAAATATGAAACTCTTAGTGGATTCTCAACCATTCATGTTTTTTTGGTTGAAGAAAACTAGGGTATTTTCTGGAAAACTTTTGAAGGAAAACAGGAAAATCAGAAAATCTGTATAAACAGTTTTTTTTTTAATATTTGTTTATAGTTGTTTACATATGTTTATTGGTAGCATGCTTATAGTTTACATATGTTTATTGATCTATTTCTTGGTTAAAAATTATGTTTATAGTTGAAGTTTCCGTTAGATACAGAAGGACTTACCTTGACTTTGAGATAAGGTTTTAAAGTAGCATTCTTAATTGTTGTATATTGTATATTGTTTTGGTAAAATGTTTGAAAACATCATACTTACCTGTAACCTTCGTCTTCCTTTATTTTTATGGCGCGTGCAGAGTATAAATCTGTCCCACCTAAGAAAATAAAGAACTATTAAGCGATACAAAAGTTATATCATGATTTAATCGGTAGGAAAAATAGTTTGAAAAAAATTCAACTATAGTTTCATAGAAGCAGACACTTTATGAATAATGGGTTAACATTGTTAAATTTTTTAGAAAGATCAAATGGATTGGGTTGACCCAACAACATTTATTTGTCTTTTCATAAATTCAATAATATGTTAAATCACCTCAAAAGCTTTTTATCAAAATACTGACCCCGAGTTTTCTGATGATGTACACACGTTACTAAGTCATGGGTGACTTTTAGCCCTTCTGACCAATTCCTTTTAGATAATTAGTTTTTTTACTAGTTTCTCTGGTTAGCAATAAAATATAACTCGAATCAACTTTTTCTAAATTAATATTTACCAGGAACAAAAATCTTCTTTGCTTCCTTAAGTGTCCCCAAATCAGAAACATCTTTGGCCTGCAAAGATTACAATGTAACTACCATTCAAAAACCTCTTGATGCAACATAGCCAATTCTATATAGTACGGTCAAATATTATGATAAGACGGAACCCACATAAGAATCTGCCACAAAGAGTTCACTAGCTTTGCTTGTTGTCATTGTTACAGATAGATAATGAGTTGACGTTTCTCTATTTTACTCCAACCATTCCCTTCATCGGAAACTAATTTGACACATTTAGTTTTAAATATATTCATGTGAGAAGTTGCGTTTTATGAGTTACATTAAGTACGAATTAAGTACTCTGGGCCATCCTCCTTATATATCGAACAATATTGCACGAGTCATTTAGGGTTTTGGGTAGTCACTTTTGTGCACAAGTAATTTCATTCGTTTTAAGTGTAATTACTGGATTTATAATGTCAATCTTCAATAAAAATCATCTTTTGTTGAAATTCTTGTGTCGTTTTATATATTTTCTAGTTTTCTTGGTTTTTAGTACTAACCGCGAAATTCCATTGACAAAAAAAGGGGTAAATTACATAAGGATGGTAGGTAGGCGGGCAACAAGCTACGCCGCCACCCCTTTTTGAATAGAAAATCCCAATCTGCTAAAACACCATGTCAATAGGTGTTTATGTATGATATCATTCCCTAGCACTTTTGATCTAGACTTTTGGGACTTACAAAAGGTGACCTAGGTGATGTATATGCTTTTCCTTAGACACAACTAAGACTTGGATTATGGTGAGACTTGAAGATATACTTGGCAAGTTGTTGTAATACATATGTTCTTTTAGTATGTACAACACTGGTGCTTTCTACGACTTTGGTGTAATACCTAAATAAGATTATTTGAAGATTTATGAAATGTCTAAAATACCCTTTTGGTATGAATAAGTAGAGATATTATATCCTGAACTTCATATGTTGCCATTGTGATTAAACTAACCATCAAATGTTTTGAATCAGAATTAGCAAGTTTGCTAGAGTGTGTAGCAGGGCCGTCCCTGAGGCAGGGCGGGGTGGTCGACTGCTCAGGGCCCGATCTCTAAAGGGCACGGATTTTTTTTTTTAAGTTTGTATTTCTATAATCGTCCGACCACACATCAAAACGTTGGTGATGGTAGGTTTCGTTGCATTCGTTTCTTGTAATTGAAGAGGGAATCGATTATTGCTGAAGTAAAGTTTTCCGGCCGGTGAGTATGTTTTCTGCAACTCAAAGATAAAGGTAGAAGATGAATATATGGGTTTTAGAAAACACAAGACTTATTATTTAATATATCTTTTTTCTTTCTTGGAGTAGGAGCTCCAACCTTACTAGCCACTAGCCTGATTATGTAGTACTCCTATGTAGTACTCCGTATTATGTATTAATTTTAACTATAAAACTAGTGGGGCCCATTGCCATTTTATCTTATTCTCTTTTCGTATTTATGCACTTCATAGTTTGTAAATTATTACATTTATTATTGTTTTAAATAAAAAGTAAATCATTACAAAAAGATTTAAGTTAAAATTTTATTTAACTAAAATCGTAAAATAATATTGTTGTGGGGGATGGTGGTGGAGGAGATGACAGTCGTCGGAGTTGTGGAGAGGTGGCGTGGCAGTTATTACTTGCAACTTACGGTTAGTTTAAATAGATGTGTTAGATCACATTGCTACAATATTTCGTTTGTATATTGTTATATCATTTATCATCATATTATGACTTTTTATTATATTTTAGAGGCCTATTTTTTATTCTTGCTCCGGGCCTGATTATTTTTGGCAATCTCAGGGACGGCCCTGGTGTGTAGCATTCCCATACTACAAAACTATAAGATTGTCTGCTTAAGATAGGATAAGAGGTCATGTTCCTATTAAAACAACCAAAAAGATAAACTCATAGATGTATATGAACAAAAACAAGGATTAACTTTAAAATTGTTGTCAACCATTGATCAGAACGTTATGAGCAATTATGAAATTATGATATTCTAGTGGTGTCTTCCTAGCAATTCTGAAATTATAGTTATTTGTTATCAAACAGTTTTTGCCCATATGGGTTCAGCTTGATATCAGTTTTTGAGGGGAAGGATCGTTCGACAAATTTGAAATTGGATTTTGACCGGTTTTAAAATATATGGTTACAAACCGATTTTAAACCCTACGGTGTAGCTCAGGTCCAAACCGGTTCCCCAATCAGGTTCGGTTCAGGTTCAAGACCAGGTTAGGTTCCCAACCCGGTTTCTTTGTGCACCTCTAGTTTACAAACTGACCCATATAAAGTGATAGCTTAAGCCACGTAAACACATTTACCTATTTCTTTTACTTCAATAGATGCATGATGGAAGTGTCACTAAACACATAATTGTCACTAAGACCGAGGCATTATCGTTCGTATCCTATCCTTTCAAAAGTAACCTCTATACATTATTTGAGATTCTTGATCCAAAAATTTACACTCTTGTGGTGCATAATCTTCACTGTCATTATAAAACCGTCAATGAAACAGCCGCTGAACGAAGCTTTACACCATCATCCACCCATTTAGACTGAGGTGCACTCACTCCAGCAATAATCGTCTGCAAAAATGAACACACTGGCTATCATATTTTTCATCCAGAAGCATAGTACATGTTCTAATATGTTGTATAAATCTATGCAGAGAGTGTTTATATGTATTTTATGTTAAAAGAATCCAAGTAGAAAGTAAACATACTTTTCCACTATTTACTGCAGCTACTAAAGCAGCATGCTGATCATCGTTCCCAAATTCGTAGAAATAGTAGGTCCTGAAGAGAATTAAATTCAGATAAAAAAGGAAAAAAAAAATATCAGTTCAGAATTGTTTGAAAAACAAGTATACAACTGAAAGCCAAATATTTTAATTGCAGACTAAATATGAAACTCTTAGTGGATTCTCAACCATTCATGTTTGTTTGGTTGAAGAAAACTAGGGTATTTTCTGGAAAACTTTTGAAGGAAAACATGAAAATCAGAAAATGTGTATAAACGGTTTTTTTTTTTAATATTTGTTTACATATGTTTATTGGTAGCATGCTTATAGTTTACATATGTTTATTGATCTATTTCTTGGTTAAAAATTATGTTTATAGTTGAAGTTTCCGTTAGATACAGAAGGACTTACCTTGACTTTGAGATAAGGTTTTAAAGTAGCATTCTTAATTGTTGTATATTGTATATTGTTTTGGTAAAATGTTTGAAAACATCATACTTACCTGTAACCTTCGTCTTCCTTTATTTTTATGGCGCGTGCAGAGTATAAATCTGTCCCACCTAAGAAAATAAAGAACTATTAAGTATGCAAATGAAAGATATAAAAGTTATATCAAAAATTAATCGGTAGAAAAGATAGTTTGAAAAAATTCCAACTATAGTTTCATAGAAGCAGACACTTTATGAATAATGGGTTAACATTGTTAAATTTTTTAGACAGATCAAATGGATTGGGTTGACCCAACAACATTTATTTGTCTTTTCATAAATTCAATAATATGTTAAATCACCTCAAAAGCTTTTTATCAAAATACTGACCCCGAGTTTTCTGATGATGTACACACGTTACTAAGTCATGGGTGACTTTTAGCCCTTCTGACCAATTCCTTTTAGATAATTAGTTTTTTTACTAGTTTCTCTGGTTAGCAATAAAATATAACTCGAATCAACTTTTTCTAAATTAATATTTACCAGGAACAAAAATCTTCTTTGCTTCCTTAAGTGTCCCCAAATCAGAAACATCTTTGGCCTGCAAAGATTACAATGTAACTACCATTCAAAAACCTCTTGATGCAACATAGCCAATTCTATATAGTACGGTCAAATATTATGATAAGACGGAACCCACATAAGAATCTGCCACAAAGAGTTCACTAGCTTTGCTGGTTGTCATTGTTACAGATAATGAGTTGACGTTTCTCTACTTTAGTCTACAAGAATCGCTAGCTCGACATTTTTGAAGGGTATGACAGCATTTGATTGTCAATCAAACGTTGCAATGAATTACATATCTATTGGGTATGTTGTTATTGCTGAAAGACAATAATACTCCAACCATTCCCTTCATCGGAAACTAATTTGACACATTTAGTTTTAAATATATTCATGTGAAAAGTTGCTTTTTATGATTTACATTGGTTTTTCAATTGGCTAATAATGACGTACATGACATATCGAAAAGTAGAATATCATGATGTCTCAAGTAAGTGGATAGAAACAGAATATCATCATCACAATATTGCATCTCTAAGACTATGATATCAAAATTTTATCAAACACAAATTAAGGCTCACAAACCTCTAAAAATGTGATCTTGAGCTGATTAGATGGGCGGATTACAACGCTTAAAACTTCAGATCTGTATTAATTGCTAACCAGGTGAGACTGCAGAATCATATAGTAACACTCACATTTAGCAAAGAAAACGCCAAATGTTTTAACAACATATGAAATTGCATCTAGATATAAAACTACCATATATTTCTAAAATAAAATTTGCAAGAAAGAAAACAACTCAAAGAATGTAATTTTTTTCCAAAAACACAGACCCATATGAAGTGTTTGTTTGCTCAAAATGCCATTTGCAAAAGGAACATATATCCTTAGGACTTAGGACACACTTTAATCCGAGTTACACTACGTTCTGATCCATTTCATATTTAGCTCAGCGTTTCTTATTTTGCCTATTTGACCCATTGCCATTTTAAGACAATGCCACGAAACTAACGCCTCAAATTCTCCAAAGATAGATAATGACAGTTGTGTTTCAATCACTAAAACTTCACAATATAATGATAAAAATAAGATTACAGGTTTTTACCCATCAGGCGTAGCAAACCGTGCTGCAAATGTCTTTGGTTTAGCTTTATCTCCATATAGAGATAAACCAGCATTATAGTCCTATGTATACAAAACCAGCAATAACATACCATTAGTGCCCTGTATATGATGCATTTTAAATGTCTAGGCTGAAATTCAAAAAAGATACTGCAGCTAATGAACTTTTGGAGAGAGACATCCGAAATACCGATGCTCTTATAGCACCATATTATCAATCTACAAACATGAAAATGTTGATAAACCAAGCATTTTACATATCAAAAACAAGATACTTCAACTTCATTTCTAATTTGATCTTTGGACTTTAAGAAACTGTACACAAAACCATTCCGCTTTTCAAATTGATTAACAACATTCTCAATGGGATAATACGTCAATTATCTCTTCTTAAAGTGAGATTGTCCTTGGCCATGACAGCGAAAAGTTAAAGAGTGTCATTGGCGCAGCGGCAGTATGGATTATTATCAACCAACACGTCATAGTTGGTTTATTAAAATCAAAATTTTCTTTTCAAATTTGGTTCTAAAAGTCAATAGGGCTGGCAAAACAGGTCTTAACATGTTTATCAGGTCAAAGACGACGCAAAATAACACAAGTATCATACATGAGTACGACTATTGCAAGAAGGAGAAATACCTTTCATTAAACAGGTTTAATTACATGTCATCTATTGCAAGCCCTACTAAAAGCACACAATGTATGTCTCCAAAAATAGTAATAATAACAATATGAAATATAATATATGTAAGTATATATATGCTCTAACAAAATTCCACTCTGCACTGCAACAGAAACAATAAAGATAGAAAATTTAACAAGAAAAGTGAAAAGGGTGTGTAATTAACCTCAGGCTCCATAATATCTTCAAAATCAGGAGGGACCCTAATGGCAAAGCCATCACCAAAGAATCTAAACCATGATTTAGTGCTCGTAATGCCTGAAAGAATAGTCTTGCTAGAAGAAGAGGGTGTTTGAGCTAAGATATATGGAGGTTGAACAAGTGCTATGAGAGAAGATACAGTAGAAACAGAGACAAATGCTCTTCTTGAAGTAGATTGTGTAGAGAGAGAACTATTATTGTTAATAATAATAATGGGGTTATTAAAAGGGTGGAAGGAAGGTTTAGGAGGGTGTGATTGTGAGGTGATAGACAGAATTCTGGCCATGAAAATGGAAACAAAAGGTTATGAGTTTAGTTGAGAAGATGGATAAGAAGAAGCTTACCTGGTCAGTATATGGTTTTTTTTTAATCAACAGGGAATTTGTCACTAATTTTGAAAAAATAACAAATTACAAGAAAAGGGTAGCCTCACACGCAACAAGCTGAGTAGTTACTTCTTTTAAATCGTAAAATTTATCCTGCTAAAAATAAATTCTTAGTTTAAATAAATATTTTAAAAGACATAAAATTAATAAGATTTATTCATTGGGGTCGGCTATCAGTACACCATTCATCTATACAGCTCGTATAGATGAAGGGTGTCAAAAACATTCTCAATTACTTGTATGACTCGTATAGATTCATACGACTCATGTAGGTGAATGAAAATTTTTTGTCTGCCTATTTTACGAGTCGAATAAACATATACAAGTGGTAAAGATGTTATACGACTCGCATACACTATATGACTGGAAGTTGTACCTAAAATTTCAATTTCGTCCGATGTCAAACTTTTTTATTTTCTCATGATTATGAAACGGACTTTTTTCATGTTCCCATAACAAGTTGAAGAGGAAGGAGGGCTAATTAATAGTGAAATAAAATAATTGAAGAATAATATAATCAACGGTGAAATAATCCGTTGTTAAATAAAAACAAGTTTCGTAACATTGTTATTAACGATAAAGTGTTTGAACATTTGTTGTATAGTGGATTATGTTACATATGAATTTGCCAATAGAGCGTAAGTCAAAGCTTTTAGTGCATGTTTGGCTCTCCATTTCCACACCTCCTTATGACTTATAACTTATTGAAAAAGTTATAAGTTAAATCAAAAGTGTTTGGATGGATAGATTGAAAAGTAACTTATTGAGAATTTTAGGCTTTGAAAAGGAGAAATGGGAGGATAAGTCAAAAGTCACAATTTGTGACTTTTGAGATTAAGTAACTTTTGGTGGAGGAGAAGTTATAAGGAGAAATGAAAAAGGAGAGCCAAACACAACCTAGACACAATCCGTACTTTTGACCTTCATAACAATCCATTGGATGGACGAGTTTCATTTTAGCATTCTTAACGATAATTATGTAACTTTTAATGAGAGTTTAACCGACCCAAATATGTTTCTCCAACTGCATTTCTATCAGGGTGATTGGTGATGGTATTGAGTTATGGAAAGACTTTTATCAAAGTCTGAGACCAACACAGATGAGTTTATTACTCAACCCATATGCATTGGTTCCACCCCCCCCCCTGGTTACTACAACGATCGTGAACGTTTTCATTGGCAGATAACGGCTCTTTAGTGGGTTCGATAAACCCATGGCGTGTGGATATTCACTGTCATAAGGCCCCTGGTATGCATTATATGCATGTTGATATTGTCATTATCGTGTACCATAATGCGGATAACGATCATGATTTAAATTGTACGTACCATACCCTTCACTCACTGCTATCTTGATTTAATCATAACTCTGATTTAAATCCAACATATGTGTCAACTGACGAGCATCATGTCAAATAACTTGAACGCAAATCGAGGAATATTACATCATGTCAAATAATTTGTTTGTTAAAAGCAAACTATATGAGTCGTATAATATTATACGACTCATACAGTTTGAAATAGCCGACAACTTGGCTATTTTAACACCTCTATATGAGCCGTGTAGAAATAGGTGTGATGACCACCTCATACAGTTTGATCATAGCAATTCTTAAGGTGAAACAAGAATAAAGTCTTAGAATAAAGCGTATATAGACTTTTAGATTTTTGAAATTATTAAAATAAAGAGTTAACAGCAAAAATCGTCCTTAACTAAGGTTTAGCAAATTTGTTTGTTATATCCAAAAAAGTTTGTTTTTTATTTTTTTTATTTTATTATTTTTTGCAACTGAACCCTCGAGGTTTTTAAAGTGGAGTGACTATAACTATCAGATCCCCAAAGCTTTTAAACCATACCCGCCCAAACCATCGTCCTTAACCAGGATTCGACCCATATCAAACACCCACCACTTAAAACTTCAATTGGCCCTTAAAACAGCGCTTATTTTCGAATCAAATCCCGGATTTTATGTTGCAAAAATGGACATTTAAAATGGGATGGAGAGTAAAATAAAAACATTACATTAAA
>JAUTDX010006333.1:0-28777 GCA_030844895.1 Ambrosia x helenae
TTAGGGCAATAAATATTTGGTCAAAGTTTTTTATTTTTATTTGACCAAAAGATTGTCTGATTTATTTGTTTTATGTTGAATATGTAAATATGACCCGACCTTGTTATTTTATATTTTCATATATTTATTTCAGTTTGTTTTATGGGTTTGCCCATTTTTGATGGCTCAAAGTTGTAATAGATTAGGGTCTTTATTTTTCCTATATTTTATATATATATAAAATAATAAAGACCCGATGGCTAAACTGAAGACAAAAACAAGAGTAATGAGGTTAGTGGGAGTTACTCGAAACAACTAGATGCACTCAACAAGTTCATTGTTAGGTTGTGACTCCGTGACCCGTTTGATATTGCCAAAATACTCTAGCAAGATCAAACATTTGGCCATATGATTTATATATTTATATTGCTATTGTGGTTGCTTTAATTTGTAATTATTATAACAAACCAACCTAATACCAAACTTTTAAAAGGGAATTTTTTTATAAACACAATCAGATAAAACAAGTTCTAAACTATTTTTACAACCTGTAAATATTTGTTATATGTAACATCCCGAAATTTGCCATACATTTATTTAGATGAAAACGGCTAACCAAATCTTTTTATCGAGTAGGTTCGTCAATGGGTTTTGGCGCGTAATGTTTTACGTGTAGGAATTAGAAGATCAGGTGACTTATTTTAGAAGATACCTCATACGAACCGCGCTAAAATTTGAACGCGGGGAACCGATTGTTATTATTTAAGTTAGTTTTAATAACTTTGGAAATAAGCTACTAAAGAGTGAATGTTGAGGGGTATAAAGTGTAAATTGGTTATTATATCTTGAGGATAAAAAAAAACCCTAGTTCCGGAGGGAAAGGCGGCCGAGAACAAAACGAAGAGAGGTCATGACGGAGAGTACTAGGTAATATTCTACACGTCTCATACGCGTTTTTTCATTGTTTTGAAGTTTCGTTTTGGATGGAATGAGCGAGGGTTTGGGTTCCGGTAGGTTATATATGATGAGGGTGGTGCTTGGCGGTCGGGGTCGTTGCAATGGCGAAGATGGTGTTTGATGGTGGTGGCGGCCTGCTTTGTGGAAGATGGTTGCGGTGGCGGTTGCTGATGTATTGTGATTGTGATAATGGGAGTGTTGGAGATGTGTGGTGATAATTACAGTAGCATTAAGTTTTGGATGGTGATGTTAATGAGTTGTCAACATGGCTTAAATGTATGGTGAAGCATGATATAAGGTTATTTAAAGGTTTGGGGTAGCGATGGTGTCAACAGATTGCTTGTTAATGAGCATCTTGACATGGCTATGCATGGTTTTATTGTGTTTTATAAGGGGACATAGTTGGTTGGTGACATATAATGGTTTACTCAACTGTGTTTGCGCTTGCATGGATTTTAGAATATAAATTTAGGGGTGGAAGCTAAGCCTACGGTCAAGGATGATGAGGGTGCTGACCATATTGGTTCATGAAAAGACAACATTGAAAATTCATGCTTTTAAATTGGTTTAAATGTGTACGTATTGGCTTAGTAACTAACCAATCTAGCACCATATTTAATTTAGCACCCTAACATACACCTTCATTCTATCTCTTGTTTTATTGGCTTGGTCTCGAGAATATGGCTTGAATTAACGGTCAGGTTGCGAGTACTAATTATGTGGAGTTAAAGGTCGCTGTCTACTATGCGAGCAGATCCTCGGTTACTTGCATCTGTTTAGAATTCTCTAATCATGACATGAGCATTTCGATAAGCTGAATTCTTGCGCCCACTCTTTTAATTATACTTTTCTAAATATTTTTGGGCTGACGTGCATGCTAAACTAGCAAAGATTATTTTATGAGGTCACAAAATATTTTTTTATGTAGTTATAAATATTTTGTGTACGAATGAAATCCATATTAACTCACACATATTATTTTGGTATGAAACGTGAGTAGGCGGAATGCGTCTAATGTGTTATTATATGGTTTGAGTTATATGTGATATTATATATATATATATATAAACTGTTGTCTTGATTAAAGTGTGGCTTAAGTCTTTATTTAATAAGTGGAATGCGCTTAATGTCTTGCCACGTATTTGAAACCTTACTTGTTAGATCAGGTATTGTTTTGACTTGCTACCTGTTTAGGTTATATGGATTATTACATATATATTTACATAAAATATGTTTGGCAACTACATGAGCTTATAAACTGGGCTATGATGGAAATGGGATATGTCTGCTCTGATCTATGATATTGGCTAGTGTCATGGTTGTTGCTTAGTTTATGTTATACCTGTAATTAGATATAATAAACTATGTTTGATGGCTACCTGATATGTCGAACTAAGCTATGACGAAAGTGGGATATGCATGCTCTGATCTCTGGGATGGTTTTGAGTCAGGGTTGTTAAATAGTTTATTTCTTTTGTGTTATTAGAGGTGGGATATGTCCGCTCTAATATAGTAACCTGAGCTATAACAGGAAGTGGGATGTGTGCTCTGATCTGTAGTTTTGGTTTGGGTCTAGCAAGCGGAATGCGCTAGATAGATTTGATTGTATTTTGTGTTTATAGGCGGTATGCGCTTATAATTAAATGTTAATTGAAGTTTTGAGATAAATAGGCGGATTTCGCCTATCCTAGACTTTGATTTTTGTTTGAGGGAAAACAAATTAGCGGATTGCGCTATTTTTAACTCTGATGTTGAGGTATTTTGTTAATTCTTATTTTGACAAATTACTTGTTTATATAAAATTTATAAAACTTGAACTCACTCAGCGTAGCTGATTTTTGCATACACGTTAGATTGATTTCAGGTTAAAAGAGAGATGGATGGATGACTACTTGGCGATGCAAGAAGCTACCTGGCAATAAAGATATTTCTATTGGAAGACGACTTTTGTTTACACTTGATAAATTTTAATTCGAGTTACAACTGAATAAGAAGTTTTCATGTGTTTTGTATTTTTATTTTAAATAAATTTCCGCTGCGTATTCTTTGGTTGAAACATACTCTTTCAAAAAGAAAATTTTACTTATGTTTTTGTATATTTAAGAATGTTAACCCAACTGTTTGACACTGATTTTGCGGTCTTACATTATAAAATAAATCATTTATAATAACCAAAAGAGTTTTGAGTTTTTTAAATTTGACAAGATTAACTTTCTATAACTCATGACTTAATAATTGTAAAACTATAATTTTAAATGGTTATACGAGTCGCGACGAACTTAGTTTTAATAAGATTATTAAAATTAAGTGTCCCGAAGATGAAAGGTTCATCAAATTGTCACGACTTAATATGTATTCAAATTGGCTCATTCGACCCTATTTGGTAAATATTAAAATAAAGCTCACATTTAAAATATATAGTTTATGCCAACCTAATACAAGGAACACTTGGAGCATTATACAAAGCGGCAGTGTTTGAGCCCTAGCACCACACTTGATGTCTTAGTTTATCCTTCCAAGGTGCAAGGTTTCGTTGGACACACCCGAACCTTCCACATGTAACTGTCTTAGGACGACTATTGCTTTTTCTTTCTCATCTCATGCTCCAGCTGTCTTTGAAAGTAAAATTCAGCATAGATGAGGCTAAAATGTATCAATACATAAACAAGAGTTGTTTTAGCAGCCTCATACCCGAGAGTTGTACTTTTTCTCACAATTGACACTCGTTGTTAGTCTGCCTAGTCATTTTACTAAAGTTGCATGCCACAGCTGTCATTAATACTGACATGGCCAGATTCTCATTCCTTATTATATTAAATGTAATTGGGTCTTTAATTAATAAAGAAATACACACCGAAAATACTAATTAAATATCTTTGCTTAACTACTCAGATGTCTTCTGAAAACAACTCCACCTTTGCTCTCAAGTCTATACTTGAGAAAGAAAAACTTAATGGCACTAATTTTCTCGAATGGCGCCGCAATATGAGAATAGTTCTCAAGATGGCGAAGAAGCTCTACATTCTAGATGCCCTGTCCCTAACGAGCCTGAAAGTACCACGACCGCTGCTCATAAGGCACATGAAAAGCTTAAAGAGGATGCCACTGAGGTAGCCTGACTTATGCAAGTCACTATGTCTCCTGATCTCCATAAGAATATGGAAGACATGAATGCATTCGACATGATCGAGCAACTTAAGGACATGTTCCAGAAACAAGCGACAAAGAACGCTACGACACCATGAAACAACTCATACGACCAGTTCAAATGAATTTCAATATGAATGCATGGGAGAAAATAGTGATTGAGCTTCATGAATGCTCAAAACTGCTGAGATGAATATACCAAATAAAACAAATCAAGTGTGATGCTTAAATCTACCAGTGTCAACAAGCCCAATTGCAAGAAAAAGGGCTAGAATAGCAAAGCCAAGAAAAAGGTAATGTTGCTGCCAAACATGCCACCAACAATAACAAGCAAGTTACAAAACCACCTCCTCCTGGGGAGCATCAGTGCTTTGAATGCAACAAGATGGGGCACTGGAAACGTAATCTCCCTGAATATTTAGCTAAGCTGAAATTGAACAAGGCCAATAATGTTGGCACTTCTTTAAGTATTCTTATTTATGTTATTAAACTTTTTACTGTTTCCAGAAACACATGGGTATTTGATACGGATGTGGTTACCCACATTGTTAATGTCTTGCATGAGCCTAAAACGTGGAAGAAACTGAAACAAGGCGACATGGAACTCATGGTTGGTGATGGGAAGATAGTACCAGTTCTTGCAACCGGCACATATTTACTTTTGTGTCCTTCTGGCCTTGTAATTACTTTAAATAACTGTTTGTTTGCACCTGGTTTAGCCAGAAACATTATTTCAATTTCTTTATTATTTGAACATGGTTTCAAATACGTGTTTATGGTAACTCTATTTCTGCCTACTTGAATGAACTTTTTTTATTTTATGGCTCAACCTCGAAATGGCATTTATGAAGTCAATGTTCAAACAAATAATAACATATATCATCTATCTAAACGTAACAAAACTAGTATGAATGAAACATTTCTATGGCATTGTAGACTTGGCCATATAAGTAAGGCACACGTAAAATGGCTACAATCCGAGGGGATTCTTGAATCCACCAGAGTGGACTCATTTGATAATTGCGAATCTTGCTTGGCTGGCAAACTCACAAAAGATCCTTTCACCGGTATTGGTAAATGGGCAACTGGTTTTGCTAGGACTTATACACACAGATGTATGTGGTCCTTTCAAGACCATGACCAAAAATCATGAAAGATACTTCGTTACATTTATCAATGATTATAGTCGATATGCTTATGTCTATCTTATGAAACATAAGCATGAAACTTTTGACAAGTTCAAAGGGTGTCAAAACGAAGTTGAAAACCAGCTCAGTACAACGATAAAGATACTTCGATCAGATCGAGGTGGAGAATACCTCAGCTTAGAGTTCCTTAATCATCTAAAAGAGCGTGGAGTTCTTTCACAGCCATTCCCCTGGCACACCCCAACTTAATGGCGTGAGCAAGAGGAGAAATCGAACCCTACATAATATGGTTCGATCAATGATGTGTAGGACTAAACTTGCCTCACTTCTTTTGGGGTCATGCTCTTATGACCGCGGCCCGCCTTGTCAATCTGGCTCCGACTAAGAAGGTAAACAAAACTCCATATGAGTTATTGCATGGGCACAAGCCCAATTTGGATTACCTTAAAGTATGGGGATGTGATGCATATATCACCAATGATTCTGATGATAAGCTCTAACCTCGAGGCGAAAAGGTTGTTTTCGTCGGATACTACAAAAAAAGTGGATATTATTTTTTCCATCCCGATACAAATGTTATTTTCTATCAAAAGGACGGGACGCTTTCTCAAAGAAGAACTTCTTAGTCGAGGAACTGGAAATAATACTGTGGATCTTGAAGAAATTCAAGAACCACAATCAACCACTAATGAAGTCGGTGCGTCTGAACAACAGGAAACTGTTACTGAGGAAACAGACATAAACACAACCGTTTGCAGAAATAGCAGGACTCGTAAAGAACCTGAGAGATACCTTTGGCGTCTTGAAGGTACTGAAGTTCTGGTAGTAGCTGAGTCTAATGACGAACCTACTAACTACAAATCTGCTATCTTAGATCCGGAATTTGCAAAATGGCATGAAGCCATGAACGCTGAGATACAATCCATGCATAACAATCAAGTCTGGGACTTGGTTGAGCTACCCCCGGGATCTCGGGTAGTAGGAACCAAGTGGTTTTCAAAAGAAAAACCGACATGCATGGAAATCTACACACCTATAAAGCACAGTTAGTTGCGACAGGTTTCACTCAAACACGGTGTTGACTATGATGAAACCTTCTCGCCTGTTTCTATGATCAAATCGATTAGGATATTTCTTGCCATAGTCGCGTATTATGACTACGAGATATAGCAAATGGATGTCAAAACTGCTTTTCTAAATGGACATCTCTCTGAAGATGTCTACATGGTTCAGCCAGAAGGTTTTGTTAATCCAAAATATCCTAATAAGTTGTGCAAACTGAATAAGTCCATTTATGGGCTTAAACAAGAATCTCGAAGCTGGAATCTTCGTTTTGATCAAAAGATCAAAGAATTTGGTTTTGTCGAAAATGAAGATAAGCCTTGTGTTTACAGAAAGGCTAGTTAGAGCACTATATCATTCCTCATTTTATATGTAGATGATATACTAATCATTGGCAACAACATCCCAATGCTTAATGAAGTTAAACACTATTTGGGATCTTGTTTCGCAATGAAAGATCTGGGAGAAGCAACTTACATTCTAGGAATCAAGATCTACAGAGATAGATCTAAGCGGCTTCTAGGGCTAAGTCAAAGTACATACGTCGACAAAGTGATAGCACGCTTTAAAATGGAAAACTCCAAGAAAGGGAGTGTTCCTATGACTAAAGGAACTATCTTGAACAAATCGCAATCTCCGTCAATGGATGTTGAAATTAAGCGAATGGAAACAGTTCCATATGCTTCTGCGATTGGTTCTATCATGTATGCTATGTTTTGTACTAGACCTGACGTCTCGTACGCTTTAAGCTTGACTAGTCGTTATCAACAAAGTCCTGGCATGGCCCATTGGACTGCAGTAAAGAACATTCTAAAGTATCTAGAAGAACTAAAGATATGTTCGTAATATTTGGAGGGGTGGAAGAATAGCTCACTGTAAGATGTTACACTGACGCTAGTTTTCAATGTGACCGAGATAACTCTCGCTCACAATCAAGTTTCTTGTTCACTCTAAATGGAGCAGCAATCTCATGGAAAAGCTTCAATTAGAGTGTAGCGGTGGATTCAACCATCGAATCTGAGTATATAGCTGCACCAGATGCTACAAAGGAAGCTGCTTGGATGAAGAAATTCATAGCCAACCTTGATGTGGTTCCAAGCATTAAGAAACACATCGATATATTTTGTGATAACACAGGTGCTATAGCTCAAGCCAAAGAGCCTAGATCTCATCAGAAAGCCAAGCATATTCTAAGACAATTCGACTATATACGGGAAATTGTGGAACGTGGAGACATTATAATAAGCAAAATAAAAGCAGATCAAAACCTAGCAGACCCATTTACTAAGCCCATGACTCAGGACAAACATGATCATTACATGGGTGCTATAGGGCTTAGATTAGCTAGCCATATGTTTTGATTTAGTATTTGCATGTATGAACTTTTAACAGTTATATTCTGAATTCTCTTTTCTTTTTTAAATGCAATCCAGATTTTCCTAACTGTGCGTTCATTTTTTATACATTTAATCCTTGAATATTTTATTCTAAACTATCCGTAGTCGGTCAGACTCATTGGAATGACTCTGAATTAAGACTATTCTGAATTTGAGCTCAAGTAGTTGACTTCCAAGTTCATAGACCTCATTAAGAATGACGTCGGATGTAACTCGCTTCAAATCATCTTCATGGATCTTAGTCATAAGATGTTTGGATATTGGTATACTCATTTAGTATCCTCTGACCTGATATGCATACTAGAACTTTCGTTTACAAAGGACTATTCTTTGATTACTATCAACCGCTATTGCGTAACTGGCAGTCATAAAGGCTATAATTGGGAATAGTTCTGAAGTTCAGTGGAAGTTGTATGTAGTCAATAAGGGATTGTGTACTCTTACATAATATGTAACAGATAGACATCATGGCGCCCTCATTGATTCAAACTGGTGAAGTGTAAGGCATTACCCAAACTAACTGTGTGTTTGATTGGACCACTATGAATCTTAATCGAGAACAATAATTATTGAACGCCGCATGAGAATGAGTTTTAATCCATGTCTCATTGATTCAATTGATGTCTTTTATGGAAAGGATGAATGACAATGATTGCCATAAGTCTATTGTCTTGTCTTAATCAAGATGCTTTTGGTTAATGACTTTAAAGTGTCATACCTTGTTGGGGGCAACCATGTGCAGCTAGAGCACCGCTGACTGTTTGCGTTGAGGACCTAATCGAATATCGTCCAAGTGGGAGATTGTTGGATTTATATGAACGGTTTCAATAACTCAACGTTGTTGACCGAGCTATGACCCGTAAGAGTTACACCTTGGGCAATGAACATAAAATCCACTTAAATTGATTAACTGGTAATCACGAACAAATTAGCAAAACAAAGTCGATTTATCTAATTATCTCAAATAGTTATGTAAATCGATAAAACGGTTTTTATTATTTATACTGGTTATATATAATATATTGTTTATTTATTAATATATGAGTTGCAAACTTAGGGGTCTTGTAAATGATTAACATATGCTTAAATCATGTGCTTAAAACCATTTGCCAAAACCACTTGCCAAAAAACCATGTGCCATTCATATTTTCAAAATATTCTTTTCTAATATTATTGTCTCCTATGCATGGGAACATAAGCATGTGAAAGCATGTGGAACATATATATCCTTATCTTCAAAATATTCTTGTCTCCTGTCCATGGGAACATAAACATGTGGCATATTTCTATCCATGGAACACAAGAATTGACATATGTGTACTTAATGCCTATATACCACATTCTTGAAAGATCATATAAGATATACCAACCAAAGTTTCTTTTTCCTCTCTACCAACACAAAACCGCTCCCATCGTGACAAAGGGTGTCGCTGCTGTCCAGCGCCACCGGTCACCGCTACAACCCGCACTTTGTTCGTGTTCGTGCTTTAGCATCCGTTCATTGTACCTCGTTGTCTCAAACGGTTAATTATTAACCACTAAGGTATATTATCTCATTGGTAAATTAATTATTTGTACCGTGCTTGTATGTTTTGTAACTTGATCCTGTTCGGTTGATTATTTGGTGTCGACAAAATATAAATATTCCGTTGTGTTTATTAATTAATAATAAATATATCAAACTAGTTTTCATAAAAAGTAAATTTGACACTAACGATACCCAACAAGAATAAGAAATCAAAGTTAAGTAATTAAAAGATAAGATATGAAAGAAGCTAGATAAGTGGACAACTCTTTTTAGTATATAGAATCTAGATTAGCAAATCTATACTTTCTATAATAGAAGAGTCGTGAGTGACGTCAGAAAGCTAATGTGTCAAGCGGAGAGACATGCCACCAATGTCTGCATGATGCAAAAAGTGACGTCACTAACCAGCTGTAAATCAAAATTAAATAATTAAATAATGCAAATTTCCTTAACAGTGGTAATAATCCCACTTGCTTGAACATATGTTGTTAATAAATTAATTAAATATTGCCACTTGCTTCAACAGAGTTTTCTAGGATGGTTGGTTTTAAATTTGAGCTCCAAATTCAAATTCAAATTCAAATTTCAAATTCGACACCCCATTACACAACTATATAAAGACATCATGTCCCTCTCTTTCTCTCAAATAATTTTTAAATCTCTCCAATAATTTTGAAACCGTAACAGATGCTTCTCTCACATTCACATTCACGTTCACGTTGAAGGATTCGAGTATCAGGTAACCTAATTCTAACTGATCATATTAATAAGAATAAAATTTATCCGTTTTGGTTTTCAGTAACCCTCAATATTTTGTCTCCTTAATCAGCAACCAGAGTATTTACGTTGAAAAGGTTTCCGGTTTGGAAGATTCTTACAATCAAAGGAAAATATTAGTTATACCATTACCAACGGTTGTAGATTGGCAGCGTCAAACTCAAGATGGGTATGTCTTTAATTTTTTAAAGCCATCTATGCGAGTGTTTAATGCGTGTTAATTTTTTTCTGTTCAACATGTGTGTTTGATTAATTTGAGTGATACTTGATTTAGTATTTTTGTGAATATTTGACCGTTAACAGATAGAGGCGTTAGTATAAGCAATCAAGTGTTTTTCCAAATGGCATTAGGCAAGACATTGATTTCAATTATGCTTTTACGCCACTATGCTTATCTTTTGAGGAAGTCATCTGCGTCTACTTCCGCTTTTGTGATTCCCGCTGTAGTGCTTGTCAACAGTTATGTTTGTTGCAATTCTTATTTCTTTACATTGTTTTTCAAGGCTTGTAGTTGAAGTATAACCGTGAATGTTTTTTTCTGTTTGTTAGCAAGCAGAGTATGTGAGGAAGCACCTTGAGTATGTTGATATTCAAGGTTAATCTTTTGCAGATTCTTTCCAGTCAAAAAACAAATATGTGTTGAAGATTGATGGGTGTATTAAGACATGTTATATTCAAAGTTGATTTGAATGTATTAGCTACGTCAGTTTCAAGTTTTCTGAAGATTAGTAAAAGAATTATTTTCATTCTGTTAGTAGTTTTTTGTAACGTCTGTCTACGTTCAAAACATGTTTGTAAATATTCTGTAGTATAATTTGAAGTTGTATTTGAAGATTGTATTACAGTTTTTTTGTGAAGATCTGTCCAACTTTTCTGAAGATTGTATTACATGAAATTGTGTTGGATGGGAGATGTTTTTTTAAGATCTGTTGAAAAGTAAACAGGTGTTGTAAAAAAATGTTGTGCAAATTTATTGACAGTTTTTCATTACATCTGAAGTTTGTATTCGAAGACAGATGTTTTGAGAGCAAATATTGTTATTGTTAATCAAGTATTTCATTTACGTGGCATATCCCAAATTGTAAGTGAAATTCTTTTTTGAACAACATTTTTTTCATTACATCTGAAGTTGTATTGGATGACAGATGTATTGAGAACATGTGTTGACATGTCAACAGATGTTGTAAAACAGATCTTCCGATTAATAATACAAATAACCCCTAAGTTTTGAATTTTTAAGATGGAAAGTTTTAATTTATCATAGGGAAGCGTGTTTACGATTTTGAACATTAATAGGGTTGAGTGGCAAATAATAAGTGTTTTGAGAGCAAATATTGTTATTGTTGTCATTAATTATTAATTTATTTATATAAGACATAACATTTTATCATTATATATACTTGGTTGCATTGATCAATAATATTCAAGTTGACAGGTTATTTTATAAGAAACATGTTTAAAATCAGTTGGTTATTTTCTAAAGATTTTTATGTAGCATCATTTGATTTTTATAAAAAAATAATAATAATAATAATAATTTTAAATCACGCTTTAATAAATAATCCCTAAGATTTGAATTTTTAAGAGGGAAAGTTTTAAATTATCATAGGGAAGTGTGTTTACGATTTTGAATATTAACAGGGTTGAGTTGCAAATAATAAGAGTTTTGAGACCAAATATTGTTATTGTTATTAATCAAGTAATTCATTTTACATGGCATATTGCAAATTCTAAGTGAAATTCTTCTTTGGATGACAGTTTTTTCATTACATCTGAAGTTTTATTCGATTACATCTGTATTGAGAACATCTGTTGACATGTCATCAGATCTTGTAAAACAGATCTTCCGATTAATAATACAAATAGCCTCTAAGTTTTGAATTTTTAAGATGGAAAGTTTTAAATTATCATAGGGAAGCGTGTTTACAATTTTAAACATTAATAGGTTGAGTGGCAAATAATAAGTGTTTTGAGAGCAAATATTGTTATTGTTGTCATTATTAATTATTAATTTATTTATATAAGACATAACATTTTATCATTATATATACTTGGTTGCATTGATCAATAATATTCAAGCTGACAGGTTATTTTATAAGAAACATGTTTAAAATCAGTTGGTTATTTTCTAAAGATTTTTATGTAGCATCATTTGATTTTTATAAATAAATAATAATAATAATAATTTTAAAATCACGCTTTAATAAATAATCCCTAAGATTTGAATTTTTAAGAGGGAAAGTTTTAAATTATCATAGGGAAGTGTGTTTACGATTTTGAATATTAACAGAGTTGAGTTGCAAATAATAAGAGTTTTGAGACCAAATATTGTTATTGTTATTATTGTTAATCAAGTAATTCATTTACATGGCATATTGCAAATTCTAAGTGAAATTCTTCTTTGGATGACAGTTTTTTCGTTACATCTGAAGTTTTATTCGATTACATCTGTATGGAGAACATCTGTTGACATGTCATCAGATCTTGTAAAACAGATCTTCCGATTAATAATACAAATAGCCTCTAAGTTTTGAATTTTTAAGATGGAAAGTTTTAAATTATCATAGGGAAGCGTGTTTACGATTTTGAACATTAATAGGGTTGAGTGGCAAATAATAAGTGTTTTGAGAGCAAATATTGTTATTGTTGTCATTATTAATTATTAATTTATTTATATAAGACATAACATTTTATCATTATATATACTTGGTTGCATTGATCAATAATATTCAAGTTGACAGGTTATTTTATAAGAAACATTCTTAAAATCAGTTGGTTATTTTCTAAAGATTTTTATGTAGCATCATTTGATTTTTATAAATAAATAATAATAATAATAATTTTAAAATCACGCTTTAATAAATAATCCCTAAGATTTGAATTTTTAAGAGGGAAAGTTTTAAATTATCATAAGGAAGTGTGTTTACGATTTTGAACATTAACAGGGTTGAGTTGCAAATAATAAGAGTTTTAAGACCAAATATTGTTATTGTTATTATTATTAATCAAGTAATTCATTTACATGGCATATTGCAAATTCTAAATGAAATTCTTCTTTGGATGACAGTTTTTTCATTACATCTGAAGTTTTATTCGATTACATCTGTATTGAGAACATCTGTTGACATGTCATCAGATCTTGTAAAACAGATCATCCGATTAGTAATACAAATAACCTCTAAGTTTTGAATTTTTAAGATGGAAAGTTTTAAATTATCATAGGGAAGCGTGTTTACGATTTTGAACATTAATAGGGTTGAGTGGCAAATAATAAGTGTTTTGAGAGCAAATATTGTTATTGTTGTCATTATTAATTATTAATTTATTTATATAAGATATAACATTGTATCATTATATATACTTGGTTGCATTGATCAATAATATTCAAGTTGATAGCTTATTTTATAAGAAACCTGTTTAAAATCAGTTGGTTATTTTCTAAAGATTTTTATGTAGAATCATTTGATTTTTAAAAATAAATATTAATTATTATAATTATTTTAAAACCACGCTTTAATAAATAAGCCCTAAGTTTTGAATTTTTAAAAGGGAAAGTTTTAAATTGTCATAGAGAAGTGTGTTTACGATTTTGAACATTAACAGGGTTGAGTTGCAAATAATAAGAGTTTTGAGACCAAATATTGTTTTTGTTATTATTGTTAATCAGGTAATTCATTTACGTGGCATATTGCAAATTCTAAGTGAAATTATTTTTAGGATGACAGGTTTTTTCATTACATCTGAAGTTTTATTCGATTACAGCTGTATTGAGAACATCTGTTGACATGTCATCAGATCTTGTAAAACAGATCTTCGATTAATAACACAAATAAGCCATAAGTTTTGAATTTTTTAGAGGGAAAATTTTAAATTATCATAGGGAAGCGGGTTTACGAATTTGAAGATTAACCGGGTTGAGTTGCAAATAATAAGAGTTTTGAGAACAAATATTGTTATTGTTATTATTATTATTAATTTTTAATTGATTAATCTAAGATATATCATTGTATCATTATATATATTTGGTTCCATTGATCAATAATATTCAAGTTGAGAAACTATCTTATAAAAACACTATTGAAAATCAGTTTCTTATTTTCTAAACAGTTTCTATGTAGCATCATTTCATTTTAATAAATAAATAATATTAATAAATATTTGAAAACCATCTATAATAAATAAGCCTTAAATTTTGAACTTTTAACAGGGAATTTTTAAATTATCATAAGGAAGCATGTTTACGATTTTGAACATTAACAGTGTTGAGGTGCAAATAATAAGAGTTTTAAGAGCAAACATTTTTATTGTTATTGTTATTAATTTTTAATTCATTTATATAAGATATAAAATTGTATCATTATATATTCTTAGGGATGGCAATCAAACCCGAACCCGATGGGTAAACCCGAAACCCGACACATTTGGGATGGGTTTGGGTCGGGTAATCGGGTATGGGTCCGGGTATGGGATTAGTTTTTATTTTTTTCGCGGGTTTGGGACGGGTTTGGGATTTGATGATATACCCGTTTACCCGACCCGATTACCCGATAAAGTATACCCGTTTACCCGAATAGATACCCAATAGAATTTTTAATATATCTTTTTTAAATATGTATGCATAATATATCTAATTGTCCATCTACATCGTAATCTTGTGCTAAAATTACCAAAAAGTTAATGTGTACTATTTGTTATCTATGTCTTTGATTGTTTTTATATGATTTAAGTATTTTATATTTATACATTGTAATCATTTACATGTATATTTAATAATGGTAAATGTAATTGGTTAATAGTTACCTAACAGATGCTTGTCGGGTTTTTGGTCGGATATATTCAATGAGTAAGTTTTAAAAATTAATGGGTTTACCCGAAACCCGCGGGTATACCCGATACCCGATGGGTAATTACCCGACACAAACCCGACGGGTTTTGGGCGGGTTTGGGACAAGCATACCTAATCGGGTATGGGGTTGGGATTACCTAAACCCGTCCCAAACCCGACCCATTGCCATCCCTATATATTCTTGGTTGTATTGATCAATAATTTTCAAAATGAAAACCAATTTTATAAGAAACCTGTTCAAAATCAGTTTAATTATTTTCTGAAGATTTTGTATGTAGCATCATTTCTAAAGATATAATGTTATATAAGATATAACATTGTATTATTATATATACTTGGTTCCATTGATCAATAATATTCAAAATGAGAACCAATTTTATAAGAACCTTGTTCAAAATCAGTATATTATTTTCTAAAGAAATAATATTAATAAATGTTTGAAAACCAACTTTAATAAATAAGCCCTAAGTTTTGAATTTTTAAGAGGGAAAGTTTTAAATTATCATAGGGAACCGTGTCCACGAATTTGAACATTAACGTGTTGAGCTGATAAATAAATAATGACAATAGTTATTTAAAAGGCTTATGTTAAATATACCAAGTAAGAGGATTAATTCACCAATTTAGTCAAATTGCATTTAATGAGCTAATCTACCAACTAATTAAATAATGATTAAGTTATTATTTACTATTTATATTACTATACCACTATCACTTTTTTTTTATCATTTTATATTTTGTAGTACTATTATTAATAATATTGATACCAATATTAATAAAAAATAAATAACCTTTAATAAAAAATATAAATAAATACGAAAATGCAAAAGTTATTATAAATAAATAAATATACGAGTCTCTAATAAAAAAAGTAAACACGCAAACATTAAAATACTTAATCAACTAGCTCGACAAAACCACTTTCACGGTGACAAAGTTGGGTATATAGTTCTAGACACGGCCTATACATGGTTTCCCATCTAGTTGCAGACTGGCTAATGTTGCAAAAATTCCAATAAGGCGTGATAGTAGGCATTGGGCACCCTTCTTGTAATTCCACCATGATATAATGGTTCTCATCATTAACTAGGGCAATTGCAAGAGCTCTGTGATGTTGAATCTCTTCTAGACCACTCCAAAACGGAAAAATAGTCGTACTGCCTGACATGCTTAAAGAAAGGACGATTACACCAAACTTATTAGCAATCAGAACACCTAGTGCTCGATATCCACAATTTCACGTAGATATCATATTGACTTTTTAACTCTTCTCTCATCATATGTCGAATGTACTCATCAGTGGCGGATACAAAATTTTCATGTAGGGTGGGCACAATATCGGTCGGTTAAAAATAGATTAAAAACGATGATAAAATAACATAGTTTATCAAATATTTAAATATGATAACGACATACATCAATTACAACTATCCTCTACGTGTTTTCATCTTTTGGAAACGCTTGATTACATTTTCGTTAATAACATGAGACATATATCTACTTCTACAACACAAATTAACCAAGCGTTAGTAATCGTCACAATACGATTGTGAAACAATATCAATTCACCAAACAATAATGTATATTAGCATTTAAACCAATATTAAAAATAAAATATGTACTAGAAACATTTTATCAATAGATAGCCACTGAATAAAATTATGAGATAAAGAGATTTTTATTAAAATATATATTAAAATAATGAGATTAAAAAAATATGAAATAAGAATTCTAACATCGTCATTTTGCAAAGATGTCGATGATGAAATATCTAGCTTCCTCTAAAATATATCAATCGAATCCAAGGGAACATATTGATCTACATACAAATATAAATAAGTACTATTTTCTCTAAAATTATAGAATGAAGAGTTTAAAAACAATAAATTGGATGTACATAAACATACTTACATGAAGTTATATCTTTTTATGGTGTGTTTCTTGATTTGAATTTGTCTATTCTTTAAAGGAGCCCTTCAAAAAAAAAATATGAGTTAAAAAAGAATAAAGATTCTATTTTATATCATATCATAATATATTTTTTCTTGTACATGTAATTTTTATGTCTTTTATTTTTTAAAATGTCTCTCTCTATAAAAACAACACTAATAAATAGTAAAACAAAAAATAATGTTGATTAAAGAACAAACAAGTTAACTGCACATTGGGGAAGCTAATTTTTAGTAATAATAAAATAGTAAAAAAAAACTTAAGCTAATTAAGACTAAGTTATGATGGTTGTATTTATTGAGAGTATGGTGTAAATACCAACATCCTTTTTAAATGTTACAAGGTATTATATACACATGGGGAAGCCAAAAGGTTTGACTAACTTGGTATATTTAACAATACCCTATTTAAAAACCTTTTTTTAATAAATAAGTCTAAGTTTTGAATTTTTTAGAGGGAAAGTTTTAAATTATCATAGGGAAGCGTGTTTACGATTTTGAACATTAACAGTGTTGAGTTGAAAATAATAAGAGTTTTGAGAGCAATTATTGTTATTCTTATTATTAATTCATTCATTTATATAGATATAACATTATATCATTATATATTGTTGGTTTGTATTGATCAATAATATTCAAAATGAGCACCTATTTTATAAGAACCTTGTTCAAAATCAGTTTATTATTTTCTAAAGATTTTGTATGTAGCATCATTTCATTTTGATAAAGAAATAATATTAATAAATGTTTGAAAACCATCTTATAAAAACCCGGTTCATTTTGATAAATGAATAACCTGTTTGAGTTATAAATAATAAGAGTTGGAAATAATAGGGAAGCGTGTTTACCAATTTGAACATTAACCGGGTTGAGTTGTAAATAATAAGAGTATTGAGAACAAATATTGTTATTGTTATTATTGTTAATTAATTAATTCATAGCGCGGCGGGTAATTTACTAGTTACATCATATTTGGCACAGTTTTAATGCCAGCTAATTAACTTATTCACTAGACATAGCGCTATACCTTAACCAATATGACTCCCTAGACTTGAACAATCTCAACTAAACCAAATTTAGTTTTGGAAAACACTGTGGTCAAAACTTATAATCCTGTGAACTAACATTAGAGAATATTTCTTAAAAAATACTTCTTGTATTCATGTGGCTCGGACCTAAAACATGTTAGAAAACTTACATTGTAATCACTGCACGCCTTTCGTACATGAAGCTCGCATGTTTCCGAGTCTTTGTACTTGCTACAATAAACTGAAAAGAGAAAACGAAATCATAGAGTTTTGAAAAGGAACCGGGCTTGTGTTTGACACAATTCCCTTAAACAGATTCGTCATCTGTTCCCAGGGTACACCGGTTCAACAGTGCGGTGCGGTGCACTGCGGACTATCCCACTTGCCTGAAAGATAATCGATACTTGGTTGCTACTCTAGAGTTATGTGTGTTGCAAGAGTTTATGTATCTCATCTCTCAAAATGAGGTACAAAACTTCATATGTATACATGAACCATGGCTAGTGAAAAGTCTCACATAAATAGAGACTTAAATTTCCTTTATTAGCCATAAAACTCTATTCAAGCCTCATAAAGCATTTTTATTTGTCTTGATTTCACCACATGAAGAATATAATTATAATTTCACTAAATTATAATTAAATCTACATTCACATTATTTCCAACAATCCCCCACATGAATGTGGATTTATCAAAGCACGCAGATTTCGAACAAACCCCTATATGAATAGGAGTCTTTCTGAGAAGCAGCCTCATTCCGATTAAATTTCAACAGTTGAGTTTTGCATACGATAGGTAGGTGTGACCCTTTGAACCTTCGCTTATGAAACGCACTTAGCCCACTGGCTCTGAGTAGAACGCGATGTCTTTGAACTCGTCTGCCGTTTGTGTGGACGACAATACGCTTCACACAAGACTCTCCTTGACAACGTCAAGTCCTCATTGTTGTGTCCGTTATGGTCATGGACACGTGCCTGGTTCTGCGAGAGCTATTAGGTATTGTGCCCCAACAATACCCTTCGAAGCGACCCCACTTCTCTCTCACATAGGTGATCTACTAGGACTGGTTACCTCAGTCAGATCATTAAAAGCCATAAGCTTAACCTCAACCTTGTCACCTTTTAGGAATGGAATAGGAAGCTTATTAAATTTATAGTAAACTCCCTTTTTAATACGTGGGGTTTCCACCAACTCTCCCCCACAGTGACCTTCGTCAGTTCATACAATTAGGTTGTCCTATTGAACTCAGATCTTGGGATCTCCAGTTAGCTGAGTTAGGTTTCCTTCGCATAAACCTAGCCTTTCATGGGCTTTAGTCTCATTCCCATTGACGACTTCCGAACTAACTCTCTGCTTAAGCCTTTTGTTAGCGGATCCGCGATGTTATCCTTTGACTTCACGTAGTCAACAGTGATAACTCCTGTAGAGATTAGTTGTCGTACCGTATTATGCCTACGTCTTATATACCTGTTCTTACTGATACACATTGTGATATGAGCTTTGCCAATTACCGATTGACAATCACAGCGTATGCATTAGGCCAATGCCGGCTTCGGCCACCTAGGTATATCCTTAACAAATTGACGTAGCCATTTTGCCTATTCATCCTCTAAAGCGATGAATTTTGATTCCATCATGGATCTAGCAATAACCATTTGCTTATATGATTTCCATGTTATCGCAGCACCTCCAAGTGTGAACAAATACCCACTCGTTGCCTTGGAATCATTCGTCTCAGATATCCAATTCGCATCATAGTAACCTTCAATAACTGTTGGATATCTTTTATATTGCAGCCCGTAGTTTCGTATGTATCCTGATTACCAAAGCACATGTGTCACGTAATTCCAATGAATTGAACTTAGGTTGCTCGTGTATCTAATTAGCTTTCTTGCTAAGTCTGGTCTGATACAACTCATCAGATACATCAGGCTGCCAATAATTCTTGAGTACTCTAATTGGTTACCAGGCTCACCTCGATTCTTAGCTAGACGTTGACTCGTGTCACTGAAAGTTCTAGCCACATTATAGTCATTTCCATTGAACTTCTCAAGAATTATGTCCACATAATAGGACTGACTTATAACAAGTCTGTTCTAGGTTCGTGTGATTTGTACTTCCCAAAATCACATCCGTTCATATCAAACCTTCTATTTTCAAATGCAAGTCACCTCCACACTTATATGTTTATTGGATAACTACCAAATGGGGTGATGGAAGTTTCTTCCTTTCATATGTAGTTTGAAAACTTCTCAAGTACAATTTTTACATCCCTACGGATTGTTTCTTAAATGGCTCTTCCCCCCACATTGCTTGCACTTTATTGAGTTTGAGTAATATCACTCATGATAACATTAGACACCCGTGATAAGATAGCGACTATCTATATCTTTGTGTTTATTGAGGTCATCCATTATATTACTCAACCCATATTTCTCACACGAACCGTTTTCTGAGCTATATGAGTTTTCCTCATATTCAGCTAAATAGTATCATAACCAATGAACTATTTATTCGGTCCTTTCGAGTCACCCTTTTTAATGATTATGTATTTGCTTTTACAAAATTCATTCTTATGTTGTCACATATGTTTGAATGTTCAAAGTTAATTTACTCTTCGTGGAGCATCTAAATTAACAAGTATTATTCTAGCATGCTTTAGACTACGAGTACTTAAGATGTGAATTAAAGATGCCTCATTCTGATTCTTCACAGCCTTAAGAGATAACTCACTATCTCTTCCTAACATTCACGTATTAGTTTAGACACAAAATGAGATTTTGTTTACCATTCCAAAACCATAATTAATTCCATCCATTAGGATCAAGACTCGTTTGCCTTTAATCTCCAAGGCTTCACCATTGACTCTTTAGGACTTAAACATAAGTCTTAATATAAGTCACTTTGATGAACATATCAACAAGTCAATTAGATTGACATTCAATGCATTCACATATCCTTAAGTGATATGTATATATTTTGTTGAACCTATTTATTGGGTGACTATCCCAAAATATATCACGAATCCTCCATATAGTTCAACCAACATTGATGGTTTGTAGAGACTCTACACGTCCATCAATATTCTAAGTCTTTTATAATAAATCTCACAATATTTATCAAAGACTTATGAATAATAACATATATTCCTGTCATATGTTATAGTCATCAAAACTACATTTGTGCATTTCTACATAAATGTTCTCAACATTAGATGACATATCTCTTTTCGTACATTTAACTTCAATACACTTGCCACGTTGATCATGATTATCTCAATGGGGATGGATGAAGAGTTTTTTTCTTCTTAGTCACTTAGAGACTTAAGACTCTAATTAAGACTCTAATAAACCTCATCAAATGGCATTAAGAACTCTACTCAAGAGTTTCACATGTGAAATAAAACCTCATCAAATGGTATTAAGAACTCTACTTAAGAGTTTCAATTATACACTTAATTTAGTCTTAAAACTATAATCAAGTGTCATAAATAAATTAACTCTACTAAAGAGTTTTTCTTTAATTCACCACATGAAGAGTTTTACCAATTAATAATTATAATTTACCAAATTATAATTTCAATATAATCCAAAATATATATAACGTATAATATATTACATATATCTTTAACCGGATTCATATAAGGATATATAAACATAAAATCTCAAAGTGTTATTCTTTTTAACACTTTATCGTTCGACGAAATAATAGCAATTATATTGTCTCGTGGCATGTGTCGAGGTACTCCCTCAATACACTATTCAAAACAACAAAGTTGTTTATACTTAACTACTCACAAGTAGTCGAACAAGTAAATATGTCCAAAAGAACATCAAGTTGTTTTTACACTAAATAGTCTCTCTAGACTATTATATGGTTCAAGTCATCATACTTCTCATACAAGTATCAAACCATTTATAGTTTGCAAAAGACATGTTCATACAAAACATTTCTACTTTTACAAGTATTTTCCATAAACTACACATATTTATGTTTTGATTACAAATCAAAACCATAAACTCTAATATAGTTTTATTATTTAAACCATTCCTAACTCACTTGTTAGAGTATATGGTTTTCATGATTAACCGTTTCTAATTCACTCATTAGAAACTATACGTGTACCATGTAAACATATACGGTTTCAAAATTAACTGTTTCTAACATACTTGTTAGAATGCAAACGATTACATGTTTCATCATATAGAGTTTGGTTATATCAAATAAACCTTTTTCTAACACACCCGTTAGAAATAAATGATTACTAAATCATTTTAAAGGTCATTGGTTTATATTCTCAATCGTTTCTAACCTGCTTATTAGAAATACATGATTATGACAATCGTTTTAGACCTTGTTGGTTTATATAAATAAACCGTTTCTAACACCCTCGTTAGAAAATTAATCCATTTACATAAATGGTATTAACTTTAGATTTTCCAAAATATACCCGTTTCAAACTCACTCGTTAGAAACCGTCAAATTTAACCAAACTGGTTTAATGTTGGAAAAGGTTGAAAGACTCAAATCTCCATAAACCCATGAGTTGAAACACTCCATTAAAACCTTTAAGAATGTTTGACCCAACTTAATGGTATTCTTATTATTTTTAAGTTTCAACTTTGGAGTTTTAATTAGTATTCTTACTAAAACCTTCAATAAAACAAATAAGTTTATAACTTTTTTATTTTTACAAAATACAAATTTCCAACACTTTTGTATATTTTGTGCAATAATCTTTTCTAACACACTTGTTAGAACATATAAACATCTTATTTTATCTTTAGAAAGTCATCAATCTCTAACACGTCCGTCAGAGAAATCAATATATAAGTTTACAAATTAAGCTTACTATTTTGTAAATAATAATTTCTAATACGCTTATTAGAAATGTTTCATGACACGTTATTCTTTCAACGTCGTCGATTCTAACACGCTTGTTAGAAATACATGTTTCAAAACCTTATATTTTGAAACCCTTTATTTTCTAATACTCTTATTAGAAAATGTATACATTTCAAATACTTTGAAATTATCTTTCTAATACGCTTACTAGAAAGAAAACGTGATCAACCAAGTTTACATGGGTTTTCAACTAATATGTCTTTTCTAATACTATCATTAGAAATTCAATATTTCAAAAAATGTTTAAACACATATTAGAAATGTTAATAGTCCGGTTTATCTAAACAAAACTCAAAACCCATGAATCCGAAGATTAAATCAAAAATTCATTTTGTCAAACAAACTTTCGGATTAAAGATTGCATTCTCATCATGAATGTAATCCAATTCGATATACCAAAAGAAAACATGTACAAACTTTCGCGAACTCAAATTTCTTAGGAAGAACACAAAAGTTTGTTCACTTCTCTGTTTAAGTTTGTTAGAAAACTTACATTGTAATCACCGCACGCCTTTCGTACATGAAGCTCGCAGGTTTCCGAGTCTCTGTACTTGTTGCAATAAACTGAAAAGAGAAAACGAAATCATAGAATTTTGAAAAGGAACCGGGCTTGTGTTTGACACAATTCCCTTAAACAGATTCGTCGTCTGTTCCCAGGGTACACCGGTTCAACAGTGCGGCGCGGTGCACTGCGAACTATCCCACTTGCCTGAAAGATAATCGATACTTGGTTGTTACTCTAGAGTTATGTGTGTTGCAAGAGTTTTTAGTGTAATATTTCATGTATCTCATCTCTCAAAATGAGGTACAAAACCTCATATGTATACATGAACCATGGCTAGGGAAAAGTCTCACATAATTAGAGACTTAAATTTCCTTTATTAGCCATAAAACTCTATTCAAGCCTCATAAGGCATTTTTATTTGTCTTGATTTCACCACATGAAGAATATAATTATAATTTCACTAAATTATAATTAAATCTACATTCACATTATTTCCAACAAAACATCTGGTTTTACAGATCGCTCGAGAAAAAAATTGTCTTTTGGCCTCTGCGATGATGATGGTTTTAGTTCATATATATAAAAAAAATGGATAAACCTATAAAAAGAAGGGATGAAACATATAACACATATAAAACCCATTGGTATCAACAAAAATGAAAAACAAACAAAAAATTGCAATTCCAACTTGCTTGTGTTTGTTTGCAACTTTGCATTGGACATACACTTCTTAATCTTTATTTACTAATCATTTTATTATATTACGTTGATTTAGGGTATTGAAAATACACACAAAAAGCAGCATAAAATAGAAAAATATCTAAACCATTTACCATCTTAAAAACAATAGTGGGTAAAAGACTAACAAAACATCTCTCAAATTGATAATTGAAAGAACATTCAGCCAAGAGATCTAAGGTAACCGCTTGCGCGATATACAATAATTCTTTTAACATGCATCAAAGATGTCAAAACAAGATTAGCATAATGCGGCAGCACAAAATCACAACCAGAACATTCATTTTGAAACACAAACACTATAGAAATTTAAAAAAAAACAGCCTCCACGAAGATGGTCACTTTCTTCGTGTACTGAAGATTAACGGAAACCGTTTCCTCTTGCATAAGAGCCACCACCATAACGCCCTCTTGATGCATCACCACGTCCTCTCTCCGCCGCCTCTTCCCTCCTGCTCAAATAACCGCCAATACAAAATATCAATGAGTATAAAAAAACTACATATTATCTTTATTTAAAAAAAAAGCCCTTGTTAACTGAATTTAATGTATCCTGAGTAAACCGCCAATACATAAACAAAATTTCTCTAAAATGTGAGTCCTAATTTTCTATTTCAAGTAAATATGACTTGTTGAATCACTTGATAAAAGATTTCATCTAAGAAATAAGTTATTACTTAAAAAAATCACTAGTTTGAACAAGTTTAGACATTTAAAGATTTTACTAACAAAAGTAGTGTAATAGTACTAATTTCTAAGAAGATTAACATGGACCATTGTATGACACCCTAGGCAAATCCCACATCGGCCGTGGTCAGGAGAGATCCTTGGTTCATAAGTAATCCAAAGCCTCTTAAATCACCAACGCGTTTTGGGCTAAATGTTAGTGGATGAGAGGAGAACTCCACAGTTAAGCGTGCTCTGGTGGGAGTAGTACTAGGATGGGTGACCTCCTGGGAAGTCTCCACCAAGGCAACCAAAAACATATCCGTGAGCTCTGGATGGGCAACCCATCAGGCAAAGCGGACAATATTAGTGGTAAGAGAGGCCGGATGTTACAAGTAGTCTTTTTAAAACCTATCAATTGGTGCTTTCATTAAGTTATGTGACCTTTTCATCAAAAAAATAAAAATAAAAAGTGTATCTTGGCTTTTTATCACATAAATACCATTGTTGCTTTTAGTATCCAAAAAGATCGTATTCTAATTACAATAGGATTGCTGTAGAAAACTAGACTTTCCGGATTTTTACAGATGAAATGACCGTATAGATTATTTAGGGCCAAGTTGATCATGATTCTGATTCATGTTAAACAAAATCTTGCTGTATAAAACTAATTAGTGAGATAAATGTAAAAGCAGATAATGAGAGGCACATACTTCCACCACGTAGTACTACTGCTGCTGTTTGCTCTCCTTTCTTCAATATAAATTTGCCTTCCCGCTAATTGAATTGGAGATGCCTAAATTCATAACCAAAAAAATAATAATAATAACAATATTATACATGATAGAATAATGATCTGAACTACATTTTCAACACACCTTGTATGCATTATGATTCTAAAGTATAAAAATCATATACAATGTTGCAATGCAAAAAAAGACAAATCCATCCCAAATGGGTCCTAAATCGATCTATATAGGCATAAATATATATATATATATATATATATACACACACACACACACACTAATAACCTGTTCTTACTAATGATTAATATATCAAGTGTGATTACATATATTTGAATATGAACTTAGTTTTTTGTTTAATAATTTTGGAGTTTCGTTAAATTACACTGCTGCATCAACTCATTCATACCTAAAAGAGCCAATACAGTTATCTCTCATACATAAATCTATAAAACATTAAAGATTTAATCGCCATAATTACACAAAACAAAAACAACAAACAATTTAAGCTAGCGAATTTTAGTTTGAATAAAAAGACAATTTGTATGTGCGCTAAATAAAAGTAAGCATCTTGTTAAAAGCATGTGAACAGAATGATAAAAGCAAATAAAAATTGCGTCGGGAAATTAAGCACAACCCTCGATTGCTCTCTGAACACCATCAAAGTCCTCAAACTCAACAAAGCAAAGCAAACACCAACATCCTGTAAATTTAGTATATCCAAGTTATGTTCTACACTCAAAATAACAATGACAAAAAATGTAGATGGCTCAAGATGAAAGAATAACCGTGCGATTCTTCAAGAATACGCCATCCTGCTTAATTTTTGCCAAAATTCTTGAACTCTTCATAAATTTCAAGGCTAGTAACAGTAGTTGGCAGGTTCCTCACATAAACGGACTTCGAATCGCCTAAACATACACACATTACCAAGGGTTTTATGGGTTGTAAAGATATAATCATTTTGCTCGCAGTTGCAACAAAGAAATAACAATTTGTTTCACCTTCTTCATTGGTGAAAGATTCCTGTGCCGGTTGAGTATTGTAGTCTGATGCAGAAGAAACAGGTGGCGGCGGTTGAGCCACAGGTTCAGGAGTCAGATGCCATTCGGGGGCAGGTGTTGCACTCTTCGTAGTCGGTGGCGAGCAAAAACTGATGGCGATGACTTCCCTTTAGATCGCAGCTTTTAAAATTCAAAGTGAGAGAACAAGAATAAATTAGTACCGATGAAGATTAAGTTTGTTGAAGCTGAACGCATAAAACGAATAAAAGTGAGGTACTATAAAACACAAGTTATGACACGTTACGTTATTATTACAGATTAAATACAACTTTCTTCTAAAGAAATTTATTAGAAAAAAATGTGTCTATGTGAATATGGAGCTGGTTATGTAATGTGATTAATCAAAGCCATATAATAAGATGTGACAAAACATACTGCAGAACATATAATGTTCCAAGTATGTTTCAGTTTATTAAAGTTTGTGATAAGTTGAAAATCACTTGTACGATGTTGCTCAATTACAGAATATCTAAGTTAACAAATAAGATAAAATGGCCAAAAGAGTATCCTAATATACAATAAAACTATTTAATGTAAAACATGACCTTAATTTTTTAATTAATTACTGTGAAATTTCTTTAATAAAATGTACATAATTACATTTGTTAGGATATATTGTTTTGGTATCCAACCCCAATCCACCCAGGTTCGATATCTACTACAAAAATACCAGTCTTGGCCCCAGCCCAATGACAGCAAAAAAAAAAATACGTACAATAGAAGCGTAAGTGAATTTGACAGGCTCTGCAACAGGCTCTTCCACAGCAGAACTGGTTGTTGAACGTATTCTACGGTGTTGTGATGCACGGGCTCTTGAACATATTCATCAACAACTGTGTTTTGATAATGAATAGGTTGTTCTTGTTGTGCATAGTCCACTGTGTTTTGAACATTATCTTCTAGTGGTGGTTGTTCATCATAAGATTCACTTTCATAATCTTCATCATCTTCTTCTTCTTCTTCTTCTTCTTGCAGATGTGTTTCGTGGGAAGGTTGTAGTAATCATCTTCGTTGTTTCCTTCCAAATTTAGTGAATTAAGGTTTTCCCTTGCTTCAACCTCCAAAGCATCTTCACCAACTAGCAAAATAAAATATCTTTACATGAACATACAGTTTGCTGAAACAATGCATTCATATGAAGAAGCATTTTCCAAGACTTAAAAAAAATGAATACTAAACAAAAAGAAATCAAATCATTACATGAGTACAGACAACCTGTAGATTATTGTTTTAGCAGTATGTACTATGTGTTCAAAGTGCACAAAGCGCACGCCTAGGCACAGAGACGCAGCACATCGCAACATATGGGCCTCGCCTAAACAGGCACATTCTCAGGACTCAGGCGCATTTCTAGCCCTAGACCAGTCTGAAAACCTTTCTAAAACCCTAAAAAGGTATTTGCATACTTAGCAAGTCGCTTAAAAAAAGCTCTCGCTAGATCCGAACAAGTCCTATTTGCCTTTGCGTAGCTTCCGTGTCTCCATAACCAAATTTTACACACCTAAACATTTGATGTGTGAAAGTAAAAAACCATCTATTGTTTTACACAACATGATCGACCGGCACACTTTGTCACCTCTAATGCCAATTTCTGCTTTAGAGGTTCCAAAACCATCACATAACATAGCGTGTCAATTTCAACACATTTGAGTTTATTCAACCTATGTTTCATATCTACCGAATAAAAGCATGCAAAACTAAAAAAAATAGCTAAAATTTAAGGGTATTAAAAATGTCAGACAAGCTAAAACTTGAAAGTGTGTCTTTCTGTAAGGCTTCGGGCCCCACGAATTCCGATTTTTTTTTTGTTTGTATTAAAGTGTTTGGTAGCTTCTAGCCTCTAATCTGTAGTAAAATTATGCTAGGGAGCTAGCAAAAGTACGTTTTTATGCATAAAACCTCCAACGTAATTTTATTCAAAAAGCTAAGATTGTATATTAATTAATATTAAAACAATATATACAAACTTGGCTGTTTATGTAAGGAGATAAAAAATTAAACAAACATGTGTTTCAACTTCGGGTCAACCCATCCAAACCAATTTTAAGTTTCCCAAGCCCCAACCATCGAACCACCTATTTTTTCTGCCTCTACAGAATACAACTTAATTCATACGGAAAACTCCAAGTAGTCAAGTTTACAAAGAAAAACCTAGAACTTTTGGTAATCCTACATACTTTAACAAAAAATAAAAAAACACACAATGTAAATATAAACAATGAAAATGATAATACCAGGTAACTCAGAAGTAACTGGTTGAGGATCAACTTTGGCCTCGGAAGCCACAGGTGGTGAACGCTGATGTGTAACCTCCTCACTTACAAAGTGAAAGATG
>JAUTDX010006334.1:0-21252 GCA_030844895.1 Ambrosia x helenae
TATTAACGAGCGTTTGTGTTGTTGTTTTCACTTGTTGATTTGTAAACGCGCGTTAACTATTAACATAGCTATAACGTGCGTTTAAAGATCCTGTTATCGTAGTCATCTTCTTCTTCGCCTGCAACTTTTTTATAACCCATTTTTTATCTTTAATTCTTCTTCTAAAATCAAAATCGAGTGCTTCTGACAAATAATACATGTGGTTTTATTCATAATACATATGATTTCGACTGATTTATCGTCCCATTTATAATACTCTGTTTTTTCTGATCTTTAATTCGAATACTGATAGTATGTTTTCGTTCGATGTAATCTTTTTTTTTGTTATTTTGATTGTGTAATCATTCATATTGTTTAATCGATTTTAATCGTTGAAAAATTAGGTTTCGATTGATTATGTTGTTACGATTTGAAAAAATTTTAAAAGCTTTTTTTCTATTTTACCCTTGGTTAGATTAACCCAAATATGATTAGGGTTGTTAATTACCATCTTGCCACCATCTTAATCTAATGGCTGAGAATGATTCTTACGCTTTGTATATTAAAGTTTCTTTGTACGTTATCTCTTCCTAAGAGATAAAATGTTAGATTATAACAATCAAATTTAGGGTGGTAGTTTTAAAACATGTTTAATAAACAGTTGGTGTTGAGTTAATAAACGTGTGGTGTTTAGTTTAATATGTTTCACAGGCTTGATTATATATGCTAGTCTGTTTAAAAAAAAAACAAAAAAAAAAATTATAAGCTTAATGTGTCACCAGTTTAGGTCCAACTTGATCCACTTATCACAAATACATTTATGTCTGTTTAAAATGATCACAATCCATATAACAAACCGTCAATCCGTTTAACAAATTTAGATAAATGAGTTATACTAGTTATGATTGTGTTTGGGTTAACGCTAATATATTAATTAACATGAATGAGCATATGTCTTTTCACATAGAAATTTATCTATTCAACCCGGCCATCAACCTAAAGTGGAAGGTATATATTAATTAACATGAATGATCTCTTATGTGAATTTTCAAGTACAAAATTATGTAAAATTTAATCATTTATTACCAAAAAAAGAAACAAGTCTATGGTCTACCACAAAATATATAAAACCTAACTTGAAAGCAGCATGTCAACGATATGAACCCTAGTCCACTCAACAAGACAAATTATTAGAAATCTCTTGAAATCTTTGACTCATAGGTTTTCTCGTATGATTCCAATGAAAGTGATTTCTTCTACTGTTTGAACCGATCAACGACAATCCAACTTTTTAACACCAAAATCTTTGATTTTGTCGTCAATTAGGGTATCTTTTACCACAAAATACAAGTTATTCGACGACTATTCACAACAAAATCAACTTTCAGATATATTATTAGAATCATTTACCGTTTAATTGATTTAATATTATTTGTAAAAGTCTCAAGTAAGTATTACACGTCTCTATGTGATTTCCACCAAACTTCCTTACATGCACCATAGTTTTCAAAATCAACATCAGTCTACTCAGCAACTACACGTTTATTCTTTCTCTTTCTTACATTCATGAAGTTGATGTTTGACTCATGGCTTTTTATGTTATTAAAATGTTGAGTAACTTGTAAACAGTTGTCAATTGACAATAAATTATTGTGGATTATGAATTAAAATTGGAAGTTTAGTCATTAGTGAGTAGTTTGAAAACTTTTTGACTGTTAATTGATTTGAAGAAATGGGCAATTGGAGCATGTTATGCTTGTAGCAACAATATTTAATTTTTTTTATTATTTTTAGAATTAGAGAAATTAGTTATAACCTACTATGAATTTCCAGATACACTCGCTTGAAGGGAGGTTTCCCCTTTGGTCAACGGATGTGTTCATGTTTGGATGGGCAGGTGGGGTGTTGACCTTACTGGAATATACCCTCTTGTTGCGCTCAAGGCACCTGATTCGTGGTTGGTCAGTCTGTGTTAAAGGCGGAATCTGAGAAAGTTGTTAAACATGAGAAAACTTGTGCTAAAAATCAACACGTCTTCATTCTTTTTGCCTTTGATACATTCGAGTCCCTTGCCTCTGAAGCTGATAGTTTCCTGAGCATAGTGTAGCAGGTCGTGTACATCAGTTTCAAGATGGTGAAGAACCATAGTTTTGTTTCGGAATAATCGGTTTTGCTATTAAATTTATAATGGTTAATCTAGAAAATGATTTATCTAAAAAAAAAAACCTATTAAGATCAAACGCGATGGCACAGTTGAATGATCAAACATCTTAAGAATGAGCAAACACACTGAAACTTTTCTTGGTAAACCCCTAGGGACGAAGAAATGAATTCCAATTCAATCTATAACCAACCAAATGTTGGAGTTGTGTGAATGTGAGTTGTCCCACATTGGTAGTGGGATAGAAAAATGATGAGTTTTATAAGGTGAAGCTTGAGTGGAGGAATTAAACTGTTAAGTTACTTTATACTCTGGCACCTACCCGCGCGCGCAGGGCGGGTGAAAAAATGGGTTCTGGCTCGAGAAAAATTCTTGAATCAACGCGATGCCCGCATCTCGACACTGGTTTTTACTACCCGTTTTAATTTTTGTAACAGAAAAAACCCGGGTCCGCGCGACACTGGTTTTTACTACCCGTTTTAATTTTTGTAACAAACAGAAAACTTCCAGAAGACTGTTACGTCTCCTGGTTTTCAGCTTGGTTTTAATTCCTAGTCATTAACTGGTGGTTAATAGCATAATTAAAGTGATTAATTGGAATATTAATCACGAATTTGAAGTGCCATCAGTTTCACCTCTTGGTCTTGAAAGTCTATAAAGACCTGTTGTGAGGAAGCAGCAAACACACAACAACACAACACATATCACTCACACAGAAACACACTCACAGACAAAGAAGCAGCAGCATTTCGTTTTCTTTTCAGGCAAGTGGGATAGTCCGCAGTGCACCGTCACTGTTCAACCGGTGTACCCTGGGAACAGACGACGAATCTGTTTAAGGAATTGTGTCAAACAAAAGCCCGGTTTTATTTTATGCTAATCTGTTCATACTTCTGTCTTCCTGTTTGTTTGTTTATTTACAGAACCTTCTCCACATTTTACAGTAAGGTTTCTAACACCAAATATATTTTTGAGTGAGACTAAATCGAATTCTCTTTCAATGAATTTTACAAACCAAACAGTGCCTTAGGTTAGTTTGACAGGCTTAGTAAACTATGTTACTATTACAATGCCGTGATACTTTTTTATTTTTGTTCGACAGCGACATTATTAGAATATTACTTAGGGAAAGTTAGCTATTTTTGTATGTAGCTGGTACAATGGTACTTTGGAAGGTGACTTCCAAAAATGTATTTAGGTTTATTATTTTTAAAGAATTTGACACCTAAGTTAAAAATTCTATAAATTTATTAAGATAAAACATGATTAAGATTGATCACTATTACATAGTAGAATGATAACATCATAGGATTGATCAAATGTGGTGAAACTTTTGTTGATGCACCCATAGGGTGTGAACCTAAATATCTTAAGGTGGTGTTTATTTATACAAAACAAACACATGTTTGAGTGAAACTAATTCTATTTATAACTTTAACTCCATTTCAAACGAATTCAGCAAACCAAACGGGGGTCCTCACGTCATTTTGACGTCATGCTTAGCTAACACTAATAAACTTGTTTTTTTTTTTTTTTACCAAAGTATCTAACATACCATGCATTTTCAATTTTTAACCAGACAACAGCAGTAGCATTATTTAGTGAAAACTAGCTATTTGCCTATTTTTCGTTTGTAGTTGGTACTATGGTAGGTGCCTTCCCAAATACATAGGATCTGTATCTAATCTTTGTAAGTATAATGATAATGAATTTATTCATTTATTATGCTAAAAGGTGATATATATCTAAATTTGCCAGTATATTGATAGAGAAACAATTCATTTATTATGGTAAAAGGTGCATAATTCAAGTAATCTTGTTGCAAAACTTTAATTTAAATAATTCTATTTAGCAAGATGTTTGTGCAGTTGTGTGTTGTAATGCATGCTTTAAAGGTTGTATTGGTGGTATCCAACAAACGTGTGCTGGTTTTGTGGATGTGTCCTGGTTTGTCTCTGAGTAGACACGTGTCCTACTCATCCTTCATCTTTACGTCCCACCACTTGCTTCTATTTCTCTCTTAGACTATGGGGTGTGGGGTGGGGAAAGCCATCGGGAAGATGACATGGCCTTTTCCCCGAAGGGGAACACCGCCCGCCCCCCCCCCCCCCCCCCCCCCCCCGAAATGCATTCGGTGTGCTCGGGAGTTTCTTCCCATTCTCCCCGTCCCAAAATCCAAGGTAAACCTATTTTTTTTTGTCTTTTTGTGTTTAAAAAATTATTATAAAAAGGAAAGGGGAAGGGGGAAGAAGGGGGAACCATTTCCCCTAGAAGGGGGAGAAGAAGGGGAAGATGATGTGGCGATGATGTGGACAAGGGGAAGGAAGGGGGAAGGGGAACCACACCCCATAGTCTTATTCAGTTTTCACCATCGCTCGATGTCTCTCACACACACATCCCTCTCTCTACCTAACCCACCTGTCACCGTCATACCACCACGCGACCACCATCCCCTCCGTTACACCACTACATCATCATCGCTGTCACACTCCTGCCGTACATCCTTGACGGCTAGGGTTCCAACCAGCTCCGGTGAGGTTCCAGCAAGAATCCGGTAATTTTTATTACACCTACATGTCTCATTTTTTTAGACCGGTCAACGCATAAGCCCTGCTTTAATATGAACCAGTTTTTGTCAGATTGTTAAACCTCAGTAATGGTCCGATTGTATGGCGACAGTGAACTACAGATGTGTGGTGCCCTCTTTTCTTCACGACCTGGTAACCGTAGGCGTTAGCGGACCGATTGCCCTTGCTTCACACGTGAGCAACATCGGCATCTGGGTTCTGTTCAGCAGTGTGTAATCATTTTCTCTAATTTACATTATCCTTTCAACTTTTTTGTTTACTTTTATTCTTAATTATTTTTGTTTTTATTAGGTTTCGTCTGTGGTTGAGTTTTGGAGGTTGGAGAGACTGGACCTCACCTACAACAATTTAGCATCTTTGGAGGTAGTTTATAACCGTTTCTATTGTTATCAAAATTATAACTATACTTAGATATTGGTTGCTTTTTGTTTTCGTTTTGATGTGGGTTTGGTTATTTGTTGAAGGTGGATGTTGGGTTTTTTTTATTGTGGTTGGTAGATGTGTAGTGTGGCTGTGTTTAGTTTCTGTTGGTGTTGTTTAAAGGTGTTTTGATCGAAATTGGCTAATTTGAAATCTTCATTAAGTTTGATTGGGTGTAGCGGGGTTTGTTGAGCTTGCATGTTCATAGGTGTACATACACAACTATGATGACTAAAACTTATGCATATGAGTTGTTAGATGAAATGCCTAAAACAATTTTGTTTCGGTGTGTTAAAACTAAGCTATGTTAATGAGGAGCCTAAATCATGAGTTAAGCCAGTGTGTAATTCATGTTCCACTTCACACGGATATAAATTGCTTTGGCAAATGAATATGGATTTTAGTTACTGAGTTGAATGGTATTAAAATTAATTTGTTTGGCTAATTTGGTGTGTTAATTCGTAGGAACAGTTAATGAATTGATCGTTGTTATTTGATTTCTACATCAATGAGTTTGGTATATACAATTACATTCATGATGACTTCTACTTAGGTAATTAACTAAATGATTAACATTTCCTTAAAAATGGTTTTCATTTATATTTGTTTCATGTCATATGCATCATGTTGTAGTGTAAGCATTGTGGTGTTTACTTGGTTTTCCATGACATGGTATAAGGAATGACGTTTTCATTTATGGATTGGGATGTTTTTAGTTCTCAATATGTTAGTCTTTGTGGTTTTATGTTTCCTACCATGTGCAGTTGGAACCATCAGCCAAGCTAACTCTAAACTTTGAATTATGATATGCAAAACTAATTGAATTGTGATATGCAATAATTATAGAGATGTCGAATGGATTTATCTGAGAGTTACTTAATCATGGCAGTTTGGATAGGTTTGTTTTATATAATAAGATCAAGAAAGTTAATGATTATATATTAAAATTTTGGTTCCGATTTTGGAAGATAAAACGTTGTTGGTCGAATGGTATTCTTTGTGGTTGTTTGCTGATCTTCACCGGGTTCGACTCTATTTGGTGCATCTTCTTTTTGTTTTTCCCTCTTTATTTTCCCTACTGCTGACGCGTGTCGTGTTTTTGATGGTTGCAGTGCCATGACTTCAACCGGTCTCGCTGGTGATGGTGATGGTTGTAGACACCCGAGATGGGATGGTTGTGACATGTCAGGTACCGGTGTCGGTGGGAACGTGGGTTGGTCATCTTGCCGGTGTCGCTTTCACCTAAGTATAATATTTAAATCTTGACCTACGGGTGTCTTTTTTATATCAACTTTTGTGGAGGAACCTCGATTTTTAGTACTATTAACATTGATCAAAGGATCACTTACAAGATTTTTGATATAATGGCTCACAGATATGATTTCAGAATACACTAAAAGTCTAAAACACCGGTAATTGACTGTGGCGCCAATCTGTAGATTCGGTTGAGGAGGCTGCTACATTGCTCCTTGGCGTCGAAAGAGTAAACACCGCATGCCAATATGGTATTAGCGGCTAATTCACGGATTAAGGTTAGCCAAAGCATGCTTAAAGCTAGGTTGTAGTTGGAAATTAAGATCCATATGTGAGTTAACTATATGATTGTATTTTTTTTTATATAATTGTTATGGTTTATTCATGGTGAGTCACGATCTATAAGGATTTACTGGTTGTCAAGCTATTAAGAACATCAAGGTACTCTTGAAACTTATGGTTTCTTATTGCATTCACCTATTAAATACTTAATACCATCATATTACTTTTATAGTTATTTTGAAAATTTTATATCTATGTGGGATTGTATGGTTTCCAGGGTAATTGCTAATGTTTTAACGGGGAATCACACAAACATGCTTGGAGGTTTTAATAAACTATGGCATTTGGATTGTTCATTGACCTTGAACTAGCTAATCTGTCAAAGAAAACAGAGACGGTCGTGCCATGTAACATGGACCATGGTGAGAATTATAGAAATCCAGTACGACGGTTCTTGGACTTTAGTTTCTTTTTCTTCGCATATGCTATATACGTTGTGTGCAGTTCATGTTCATTCGATTTAGTTTTCAGCAGTTCATGATTCACAGGATTTAGTTTTCAAATGTTTATCGGGACACATTGTATTAGTTATTTATATGTATGGTTGTATCACACAGACTTGCTTAACCACACATGCAATTGTTTCTATATTTGTTTGCATGTGCGGGGGCTACATCTAGTTAAATACTATATGGCAAGAAAAAGATACCAACGTACTTTTCACTTTAGGATATCCAAACGTATATTGTTTATATATCCGCCCACATTAACACACACTAGTACACGTAGCTGTTATATAGTTATTGTTAATTTTATATACTTGTTGATTGACTAGGAAGCTTCAAAGGACCTTTCACACATGTTTTCTACAAATAGATCTATGACTTTGGGTGTTTAGATTTTATTCATGCACCATTAGTTGATACTCAAGCTGTTAATAAGTTAGTCTATATTGTTGGACATAATATTTGATTATCGATCCTAAGTTAGATTATTTAGAATGTATTATTGTTGTATAATATATAGTTGTGGCGGTTGTGGCGGTTGTGGCGGTTATGGCGGTTATTACTGAACCAACATGTCGGTTCACTAATGGGTATCACACCCCTTCACCACCTATAAATAGCCCCATACCCCTTCATTTGTATTTGGATGATTCAATTATAATATAGCATGTTTCTATAAATTCTCTCTATTAAATCTCAACATGGCATCAGAGCCTTGGTATCATTGATCCATCCCTGTGGAAAAGAATAGAGAATCACAGAAAGTTTCATCCCCTGTTTTCGAATGAAAACAGAGACTGCCCAAGAATCGTTTCTATTAGACAGTATTAGACATGTTTATATATTAGAGGGTATTAGTGTGTAATTATCTAGTCTTGTAATCTCTATTTATATCATTGTAATCTCCATTCATAATCAATACAATACACAATATCTTTACACTGATTATCTTGGTACAGAGCCAAACCCTAATTTTTTTTTTCTGCCGCCACCCTTCCACCACCACAATCGCTGCACAACCAGCATCATTACATCTCTATTACAATGGCCCTACTCGCTTCCTTCAATACTGCTGAAAAACAAAGTCACAATTCTCACAAGTTTGGTTTTACTCTCTCTACCACCGATTATGGTCATTGGAAAACTATGTTACATTCGTTTCTTGTTACCAACAAGCTATACGATTATGTTGATGGCACGACTCCCTGCCCTGAACCTCTTATCACCGTACCTTCCACTGACAAAGACCAACCACCAACCACTCGCCCAAACCCTAACCATGCTATTTGGGTATCTAATGACGCCCATGTGCGCATGTTACTTCTGTCCACAATTTCTGAAAGTGCTTTTCAGCACGTTCAAGGCGACACCTCTAGAGAATTATGGCTTGCCCTAGAACGAGCCTTTGCCCCTCATACTATTTCTCGGGAATACACCCTCAAATCACAACTTCTTCGCATCAAGATGGAGCCTGATGAAACTAGTTCTGCCTATCTCATACGTGCTCGTGAATATGCTGATGCTCTAGCCAACATAGGCGAACCACTCAAGGAAAAAGACTTGGTTATGCTGGTTGTTACTGGTCTTCGTGATGAATATGATGGTTTTAAATCCCAAATTGTGGGCCGGCAATTTCCCACTGCCTTTACCGATCTGCATGCACTTCTCGCAGATCATGAATACATGATCAAAAAGCCACAACTTGCTGCCACTCAGGACTTTGCAGCCTCTGCTCAGCCCACTCACTCACCAGCAGCGCCTCCCACGCTGCCTCCTGACACTGTTCAGGCCCTCCAGCAGATCTTGTCACAGCTTGGTATTCATGCTCAGCAGTCCTCCTCCTCGTCTACTCACTCACAGCCGCAAGCTAACTATGCATCTCGAGGACGCAGCCGCGGCTCTTACTCTCGTGGTCGTGGTGGACGCAACAACTTTCGTAACAACTACAACAACTCGAATCCTGGTAATCGTAGTCAATTCTCTTGGGCATCTAACCAGAATACAGTTTTTGGTACTTGTAACAGGTGTGGCATTGGACATATTCCCTCTCAATGTCCCAACAGGGATCCCAACACCATGAGAACTCAACCATCATCTGCACACTTTGCTGATTATCGTTCACAGGCAACAACGAATTGGCTTCCAGACACCGGTTGCAATGGACACTCTGCCATTGATCAACAAAGCCTTGATCACTCAGAGCCATACTATGGTAAGGATTCTCTTCATGTTGGCAATGGTGAAAGTCTTCCTATTTTACATATTGGCTCCACAAAAATTTATTCCCCACACAAAACCTTTACCCTTTCAAACATACTTCATGTTCCACAACTAAAACGCAATCTACTTTCTGTTCAAAAATTTTGTTCTGATAATAATGTGTTCTTTGAATTTCACTCAACTTTTTTTGCTGTGAAGGACATGTTTACACGGAAAACCCTCCTCACGGGTCCAAGTGAAAATGGGCTCTACTCCCTTCGCCTTCCGCTTTCTCGTTCAATTCACAAAGTTGCTTTCTCTGCTGTTCGGGCCTCCACTGACACATGGCATCGAAGACTTGGACATCCTCATCCAGATCTTTTGAAGTCTATGTTATTTACTTTTTCCCTTCCTGTTAGCAATAAAAGTTTGAGTCCCTCTTGTAACTCGTGTCACATGGGGAAATCCTCAAAACAACATTTATTACCTTCCACTTTTTCCAGTACACATGTTTTAGACTTAATCTTTTGTGATGTTTGGGGCCCTGCACCAGTTAAATCCTTTAATGGTGATTCGTACTTTTTGTTATGTGTTGATCATTTTACTAGATATATGTGGATTTTTCCGCTTAAACACAAATCTGATGTATGTGCCACCTTTAAAACCTTTCATGCAATGGTTGAACGCCAATTTAACACCAAACTTAAATCAATCCAAACAGACTGGGGAGGGGAATTTCGACCCCTCTCCTCTTTTCTCTCTTCTCTGGGCATTATTCATCGTCTCTCATGTCCACATACCAGTGAACAAAACGGGTTTGTTGAGAGACGCCACCGACATGTGGTGGAAACAGGTCTTACTCTACTTGCTCAGTCGGGTGTTCCAAAACACTTTTGGAACTTTGCTTTTGACACGGCTGTTTACTTAATTAATCGCATGCCATCTCGTGTGGCTTCCAAAATCTCACCTTTTGAACACCTCTTTAAACACAAACCTGATTATTCCTTCTTAAAGGTTTTCGGTTGCCAGTGCTACCCTCATCTTCGTCCTTACAATCCTCACAAAATGGATTTTCGTTCCCAGCCGTGCCTCTTTCTTGGCTATAGTCCTGCTCATCATGGCTATCGTTGTCTTGATCTCAAAACAAAAAGACTTTACATTGCACGCCATGTTCGCTTTCATGAGCAATTTTTCCCGTTCCTTCAACAACATAATGCTACCACCACAAACTCACAACCCGACCCTTATGTTTCCACCTTTCCTATTTCATGCCTTTCTCAACCCTCAGAACATTCTTCCAACACCGAACCCATCCCCTCACCAAATCACGACACCACCGAACACTACTCACCTACTCAAAATCAGCCATTTGCCACACCCTACTCTCCACCGGTTCCACCCACTACTACGGAACCTCCCACTCCACATACACACGGCCCACCGACCCCACCCGCTCATCACCCGGACTAGTCTGACACATCAGCCCCATCCATTCCTGTACCACCACCTACTTCGGCCCCACTACCACAGCCCATACCCACACCCACGCCCACCTCTAATCCAACCGTAACCTCCACTAGACCAGCCCATCTTCGACAAAATCCTCCTAAAACAAAACGTTATGATCCCTCAGCCTTTCACACCATCACCGGACCACATGAACCTACTACTTTCACTGTTGCTAACAAGGATCCTCAATGGCAACAAGCCATGTCTGAGGAATACAAGGCTTTAATGAAAAATGGCACGTGGACTTTGGTTCCGCCCGTCTCGAATGCTAATGTGGTTGATTGTAAATGGGTTTACAAACTTAAAAGGGATCAACATGGGGCCATCAAACGGTACAAGGCTCGTTTAGTTGCTAAAGGGTTTAATCAACAACCTGGTATTGACTATCATGAAACATTCAGTCCAGTTGTCAAACCCACTACAATTCGGGTTATTCTCTCACTTGCAGTTGCTCGCGGGTGGTCTCTTCGTCAGCTAGATGTACAAAATGCATTTTTACATGGTGATCTACAGGAAACTGTTTATCTGAGACAACCACCAGGTTTTGTGGACCCTGCTCGCCCAGATCATGTTTGTTTATTACACAAGTCCCTTTACGGCCTAAAACAGGCGCCAAGAGCTTGGTTTCAGCGTTTATCCAAAGCTCTTTGTCTTTTGGGGTTCAAAGGGTCCACCACAGATCCCTCTCTTTTTATTTACTCGTCTGCAGGTACTTTTCTCTACATGCTCGTTTACGTTGATGATATTATCTTAACGGGCAACAATACTACAGCTATTGACCACGTAGTTAAAAGTCTAAGGCCACCTTTGCTCTCCAAGACATGGGTTCTCTTTCCTATTTTTTGGGTATTGAAGTTACATCCTCAGGTCAGGATTTTCTCCTTTCTCAGAAAAAGTACATTATGGAGATTTTACAAAAGGCTGGACTTTCGCATTCTAAACCTGTCTCATCTCCATGCTCTACAACAGCTCCTTTGACACTTGGTGACAGTCCAAGTTTTGACAACCCGGTACGGTACAGACAAGTTGTTGGTGCTCTTCAATATCTCACTTTAACTCGTCCGGACATTGCCTTTGCTGTGAACAAGGTTTGTCAATTTATGCATTCCCCTACAGAAAACCATTGGACTGCTGTCAAGCGTATTCTACGCTATTTACAAGGTACTTTGCATCATGGGCTTCTTTTCAAACGAGTATCTGGCTCTACTTTGCATGCGTATACAGATGCCGATTGGGCTGGTTGTCCAGATGATCGTCGATCCACGGGGGGATTTGCTATCTATCTAGGTTCCAATCTTATATCTTGGTCAGCTCGGAAACAACGGACTGTCTCTCGATCATCTACTGAATCTGAATATAAAGCCTTAGCTGACACGGTTGCAGAACTTACTTGGCTTGAGTCTCTATTGCGTGAACTTCGGGTACCTGTGAAATCTGCTCCGATACTGTGGTGCAACAATTTGAGGTTGATTATCACTTTGTGAGAGAAAAGGTTGCTCAAGGACGCCTTTCAGTTCAGTTTATTTCTACACATGATCAGATTGCTGATGTGTTCACGAAGCCGTTATCTACTGACAGATTTGTGACATTACGGGACAAGGTACAGCTTGTTTCCCACGCTTAGCTTGAGGGGGGATATTAGACAGTATTAGACATGTTTATATATTAGAGGGTATTAGTGTGTAATTATCTAGTCTTGTAATCTCTATTTATATCATTGTAATCTCCATTCATAATCAATACAATACACAATATCTTTACACTGATTATCTGTTTCATATCGATTCACAGAACGTTTTTTTCAATCCAGATGATAAGAAAGAACGTCATTTGAAGATTATAACCATAAAAGAGAAAGAACAGAACCTGAAGAAAGAATCCGGCGAAACTCCGGCGAAGAAGAAAACCAGCGTTTAACGTTGTTGAATCACGGTTTAACGGTTATATCCCACCCTTCATTGTTTAAGAATGAATCGAATACAATAAACTTAATCCAATCAAAGAAATCAAACCATTTTGTTTATCCCCCTGTTTGGAACGAAAGAATTTTTTCCCGCCAAAAGTTTTTCAGACAAAAGGATCCAAAACCGTTTCTGTGAAACATCTTCAATCCGAACGTAAACATCAAACCGGTTTGATTTCATAAACAAGTTTTTTTAAACCAGGCAGTGGATTAAGATTCGAAAAAAAAAACCCGAAAGCAAATCAAGTTTTTGTAAGAACCGTATTCGACCATCAAGAAAGATTCGAAGTGATTGGATAAAAGAAATCAAATGAAAGTATTGTGGAACAAATTATATATCACTGTTGTTCCATTGAGTTTAAAAAGAAGGAAAAGGAAAGGTATAGTTTGGTTTATGGGCAGAAGGAATTTACGGGGAAGAAGTTGACTTTAGAAGTCAACGGAAAGTTTTTTAAGGGAATAAGAAAAAAAACGAAGGGTCACAATAATCAGTTCTTTTTTGGGTTAAAAAATACTGATTTTGTTATTGTTGACAACAGATTGTATTAACAACTCAAATTGAGAGGATTTGTTGTTAAACACTTTTAAGGATCAGTTTTGAAAGATATACTGATCAAAGTTTTGAAGGAATTTTTTGTCATATATCATTAAAAAATTCCACATAGTAAGTCAAAATCGAATCATAAACGGTTCGTATATCAAGATACTCCGAACTCATTTCGGTTCGTCGAGAAAATAAATAGCAAGTAACTCCGAGACACTTCGTGACTCGTTGAGTATATGGCAAGTAACTCCGACCATTCGTGGATCGTCGAGTATAGCAAGTGACTCCAAACATTCGTTCGTTGAGATTAGCATGTCCACTCCGAATTCTATTCGTTGAGTATAGCAAGTTAGTGCATAAGAACCTGATTAGCAAGTGGGTCAGGAGCACATAAAACCTGATTAGCAAGTAGGTCAGGAATAAAGCCCCGATTAGCAAGTTGGTTGGGAGCAAGAAGGAAAATTTGTTAGCAAGTTGGCCAATAATAAGTTGATCATATCGAGTCCAATTAGCAAGTAGGTTGGATAATTTGATCAAACTAAAGCAAGAACATCAAGCAAGTTAGACCTTTGTGGCAAGTTAGACCTCTGTGGCAAGTTAGACCTTTGTGGCAAGTTAGACTTTCGTGGCAAGTTAGACCTTTGTGGCAAGTTAGACCTTTGTGGCAAATTAGACCTTCGTGGCAAATTCGACCTGTGTGGCAAATCAAGAAAGAAGACCTTTGCTTCAAAGCATCAAGGAACTTAGCAAATTTAAAGCAAGTAACAAGCAATAAAGAAATTGGGAAAGAAGCAATAGCATCGATTGACAACATTGCAAGTGAAATTTAATAAGATGTCAACAACAACGATGAAGAAAGTTATGGCTACTATGAAGCAAGAAGAAAGCAAAGAACAAGAAAGACTCCATTCGCATGCATGAAGAAGAGATCAACCCTACTATGGAGCAAGAAAGAATAAATCAAAATTAGGGGGAGAATGTTGGACATAATATTTGATTATCCTAAGTTAGATTATTTAGAATGTATTATTGTTGTATAATATATAGTTGTGGCGGTTGTGGCGGTTATGGCAGTTATTACTGAACCAACATGTCGGTTCACCAATGGGTATCACACCCCTTCACCACCTATAAATAGCCCCATACCCCTTCATTTGTATTTGGATGATTCAATTATAATATAGCATGTTTCTGTGAATTCTCTCTACTAAATCTTAACATATATTTGGGTATTTGATGATACAGAAACGACCATTAGGTGAGGGGCAAACAGGATGGCTTTGAACTTCTTAATCTATGCCTCTTCATATGTAAAAACGGGTCACTTCAAGTATGATTACAAAGACTATGTTATTTGTAAAAACTGGATGGGCTGACCCGCAAACCTTTTTTTATCCATTTAATTTTTGGATTTAATTATTAAAGAACGTAGTATGATTACAAAGACTATGTTATTTGTAACTTTTAATAAAATGATTTAGAATGGTTTTTTGTGCTTGAATATGCTTTCGGTGACCTATTTATAACTCTATGGGTCGAAACTGCTACATCCAACTATGTCTAATTGTGGATTGGTTTGTCCTTGTGATGCCTATTGTGTTTCTTTAATTATTTAGCTAGCTACATGATTTGTCATACTTAAATAAATAAATAAATAAACTGTGCTTGCTTAGAAGAATTAGAAATATCTTATTTTCATCCTATGAACGTGCAAAATTTGAGTCTGTATAGTTTAATAAAGATGTATGATTATTTAAGAAGTTTCTAAAGTACCATGCAATGCAAAATATGAATTTTGTAGTTCAAAAGCTGTGACACTGACATCCGTTTCAAAAATGGGCATTAGTTAATAGAAACAATAATTATAATTATAATTAGGATATTATGACTGATAATTTGTTTTCCTCATTCAACATACAAGAAGCACCATCCTCCAGCTTTGGATGATGAAATATGGCGACTAGAAAAGATTGCAAAAGACGGGGCTTTTCATAGGCGATTGGGGTCTAACGGAATTTGTACATTGAAGGACTTCTTACAAATGTATGTCACCAATGTGTCCTCACTCCGGAAGGTAATATAACCTGTATAGTTAATTTCATGTCATATAAGGTTTCCATGAACTAACAACTTATTTATGATTGGGATAACACAGATACTTGACGGGTCATGTAACAAGACATGGGAGACTATTACAAAACATGCCAAAGATTGTGTTTTAGATGACAATTTGTATATATATTACTGTGTGGCAGAAGGGATTAGTCTTTTATTCAACTCCATTTTCACAATTGTTGGTGCAACTTTTGACAGCCAAAATTACCTTTCTCTTGAAAAACTTTTGGCTTTTCAGATGGTTTGTGTTCCATCCCTCTTATAATCATCTTTCTTCAGAGCAAAAATAAAATATGATACTTACGTTTTCATGATGTGTAGCCTTTGGTGGAATCTTTAAAGAAGCGCTTTTACAAAAATTTAGATGGGATGTTACCGATGGATGATTTGTCTGTTTTTGGAGGCTCGATTCTAACATCCAATTTACTCGGTGACCCTCTTAGCAATGGTGCTAATATGGCTCTGAAAAATGTTAATATACAATCTCTCCACCCAGGTATATAAATTGTCGAGGGACTTTGTTTTAAATGGCTTTTATTTCACTTGAGACGAATAATATAGAGATGGAAATTCTGTGGTAATAGGTTAAAATGTTTCTTTCAATGTCACTTGAAACATATCTGGTCAGGCAAGGTAATAGACTGCGTAAATAATGGCAATGATTTATCTCATAATTATATTGTATTAAATGTAATTATCATCTCCCAAATATAGGAGATTCTGTTGTAACCCTATATATGTTTGTTATGTGAATAGAGATGATGATCTTGACAATTATATTATTCTACATGGTATCAACCTCTTAACCCTGATCCTCTAAACCTGTTTCCCTACCTTCGAACTCCTTTCTGCCGCCGTCCCCTTTTCCTCTTCAATGGCCGATCATAAGCTCCACCCTACTATCACAGTCACCAAAATCAAATCCTTCATCCCTGTCATCTTTGACAACGAGGCATCGGACTACAACCTGTGGTCCGAATTGTTTCGCATACACTGCACCGTCTTTCTTGTTTCTGACCACCTTGCCCCTCGTCCCCCACCACCTGCCGCCACCACTAGTTCTGACAAACAAACCGCCGCCCCTGCTCTGGATTCCTAGGAGCGTCTGGATGCCATAGTCCTTCAATGGATCTATGGTACCATCTCCCCGGGTCTTTTAAAAACTGTAATCACCAAACGCACCACTGCCTATGACGCGTGGAAGGCCATTGAATCCCTATTCCAAGATAACAAAGCTACTCGGGCTTTGTATCTCAAACAAAAATTTGCTAATACTCGCCTGGAAAATTTCTCTTTTATGAATGCTTATTGTCAAGAAATAAAAGTATTAGCCGATCAGCTTGCGGGTGTCGACGCTCCTGTTGATGAGCAAGACCTTGTTCTCCAGACCATAGTTGGCCTTACCGAGCAATACGAAACGGTCGGAACCAACCTTCAAAACACCAAGCCCCTTCCCTCCTTTTTTGAAGTTCGTTCACAGCTATGCATGAACGAAACGACCCACGCAAACCAGGACAGCCATGCGGCTTCTCAGGCTACCACGGCGCTACACGTTCACGGCCGCACTAATACCTCTCCTAACCACACCACCACCACCACCGACAACCACCCGAACCATCCCGAAGTCGAGGCAACACCAAGGCCGAAGCCGAAGACGTTTAGGTTCCACCTCCCAGAACCGTACCCGCACCACCACTTCCCAACCTTCTCACCCCTACATTATTTTCCCAAATAATTGGACCCAAACCCAATGGTCAAACCTTTTAAGCCAAACCCAATCCCTACAACAGCCCAGTTCCTCGGCCCAATACCCAAGCCCACCATGTCCTTACCCATCCACCCCTAAGCCCAACACTGGCCGTGGGATCCTTGGCGCCGCACCCGCACAGGCCTATGTGGCTGCTTACACACCGACCCTCACCGACATAGCTCAGGCCCTTTATACTCTCTCCATGAATCAGCAGACTGAACCGGTGGGTTATATGGACACAGGTGCTTCCGGTCACATAGAGCAGCCATGTAATCTCTCCCCATCTGTTTTTAACTCTTGCACTAATAAACAAATTATTGTTGGGAATGGCACAACCATTCCGGTAGTTGGACAAGGCAACAAAACCCTACCCCCACCCTTTCCTCCTTTCAAATTAAATAATATTCTTTATGCCCCTCACCTTATTAAAAACCTCATATCCGTTCGTCGTTTAACAACGGATAATTTACTGTCCATAGAATTTGACCCTTTTGGTTTTCTTGTGAAGGATCTCAAGACCAAGGAGCCTATCCTACGATGCAATAGCTCGGGAGACCTCTACCCTTTGACAACCAAGTTTATCAAGTCTCCCACTTCACCAGTTGCTTTCACTGCTGTCACTCCAAGACCGCTGGTATCAGCGACTTGGGCACCCGGGCAACAATTATTGCATTCGTTAAAGTCTTGTTCCTTTATCAATTTTAGTAAACCAAACAATAAACTTTGTCAGTCATGTGTGTTTGGCAAAAGTGTTAAGCTTCCGTTTTATGATTCGATTAATAAAACTCACTTACCTTTTGACATTATTCATAGTGACCTATGGACTTCACCGGTTTAAGTACCGGTGGACATCTGTATTATATATTGTTTCTTGATGACCATACCGATTTTCTATGGACCTATCCCCTCACTCACAAATCCAACATCTACTCCGTTTTCACTAATTTTTATAACTTAACTCACACTCAATTCGAGAGGAAAATTAAGCAATTCCATTGTGATAACGGAACTGAATACACCAATAACAATTTCAAACAATTTTGTCACTTAAATGGCATGCAGTTCTGCTTTTCATGCCCTCATACGTCGCCACAAAACGGGAAAGCGGAACGCAAAAATACGAACCTTCAACAATATGATTCGTACCATCCTTGTCCAAGCCTCTCTACCACCCTCCTATTGGCATCATGCGCTAGAAACAGCGACTTACCTTCTCAACATACTACCAAAAAGACTCACCGCTTTCTCACTCCTACCACCCTTCTCTATAATGTTTTCCCCACCTACGAGCACCTACACGTTTTTTGTGGCTTGTGCTTTCCCACCATACCTTCAACACCACTCATAAATTAGCAAACCGCTCCCAACCTTGCGTATTCCTCGAGGACCCTCCTAACCATCGCGGTTATAAATGTTTTGACCTAAATACTAAATAAACATTTATTTCTCGTCATGTTCAATTCGAGGAATCCATCTTCCCCTTCTCAATCCAACACCTACCAAACCTACCGATTACAATTTCCTATCGCCAAACATCTCCCCACTTCTTTGGCCACATATCCAGACCCCACCTCAGCCCAATCCGCCCGGCCCAAAAACCACCGAACCACCCCCAGCCCAGACAACGGCGGCCCACACTCACCTCCAAACAGCCCTATTCCACCTACAGGCCAGCCCCATACCGCTCCTGTTCATCATCACCCGAGCCCACCTACTTCTGTCCAACAACCTGAACCGGTCCACAACACACCTGTCCACCCACCTCCCGGACCTCTCCCTGTCCAGCCCTCTACCCGTACCATGCACACTCGCGCTATGGACGGTATCACCAACCCAGGATCCGTTTAACCGACACACATCTTCCATCGTCCCCATTCCAAAAACCCCATAGGTTGCCTTGTCTAGCCCAGAATGGTTCGATGCTTATGAACAACGAATTTAGTGCATTAATTAAAAATGAGACTTGGGAGTTGGTACCTCGCTCCCCGGACATGAATATTATTCGTTGCATGTGGTTATTTAAGCACAAATTTCGGTCAGACGGGTCACTTGAACGGTATAAAGCAAGGTTGGTGTGTGATGGTAGAAGTCAATAGGTTGGTATTGTTTGTGGTGAAACCTTCAGTCATGTGGTTAAACCAACCACCATTCGGACAGTTCTCACTTTGGCTCTCTCTCAAGGTTGGCCGATTCACCAGTTGGACGTTACCAACGCCTTTTTACATGGTCACTTACAGGAAACTGTTTATATGCACCAACCTATGGGATTTCGTCACCGTGACTACCCAGATCATGTTTGTCGTCTAAAGAAATCTCTTTATGGCCTCAAACAGGCACCACAGGCTTTGTATCAAAGATTCACAGATTTTGTTCTTCTGCAGGGCTTTACTCAGTGTAAAAGTGACAACTCTCTTTTCATATATCATCACGGCCATGAGGTTGCCTACCTTATCCTCTATGTTGATGATATTATTCTCACACTTCATCTGACCATCTTCGTCAAAAACTTATGTCCATCCTTGCTGGCGAGTTTGCTATGAAGGACTTGGGGCCACTCACATATTTTCTTGGAATCACTGTTCAGCGCCAGGGTAATTCTTTGTTTTTGTCTCAGCATGCGTACGCTAAGGATAATATTCACCGAGCAGGCATGGGATTCCGGCAAACTCGCAGCGATACCCGTAGACACTCAAACAAAACTCGGCAGCCAACCTGATTCATTGTTTGATGACCCGACTACCTTTCGTAGTCTTGTAGGCGCTTTACAATACCTCACGTTCACTCGTCCTGACATCACTTATGTTGTCCAGCAGATCTGTATGCACATGCATGCTCCCTGTGTGACGCACTGGAATGCTCTAAAACGTGTGATTCGTTGCCTACAGGGCACCTCGGATTTCGGCCTGCACCTTACACCCTTCTACCAGTCTCACCATACGTGCCTTCACTGACGCCGGCTGTCCCAACACCAGGCGTTCAACTTCAAGCTACTGTGTTCATCTGGGTGACAACTTGGTGTCTTGGTCTTCCAAACGTCAGTCCACCATTTCTCATTCCAGCGCTGAAGCAGAATATCGAGGTGTGGCTAACGTTGTTTCAGAGATATGTTGGTTGCGTAATTTACTTCTTGAGCTTCATCGACCGCTGTCCAAAGCTTCTCTGGTATATTGTGATAATGTCAGTGCCATCTACTTGTCAGGAAACCCGGTTCAACACCAACAAACAAAGCACATTGAGCTGGATATACACTTTGTTCGTGAACATGTTCAGAAAGGCCTTGTGCGAATCCTGCATGTCCCCTCACGCTTTCAAGTTGCCGACATATTCACCAAAGGCCTCCCACAGGTTCTCTTCGATGATTTTCGCTCCAGTCTAAGCATTCCGTCCTCCTCCCGCTTCGACTGCGGGGGTGTAATAGACTGCGTAAATAATGGCAATGATTTATCTCATAATTATATTGTATTAAATGTAATTATCATCTCCCAATATTGGAGATTCTGTTGTAACCCTATATTTGTTTGTTATGTGAATAGAGATGATGATCTTGACAATTATATCATTCTACACTAGGCTGACTTGAAACACTTTTTTTTCCATTTTATGTAACATCATTATTATGTCTTAACTTTTAAAAAAATCATATTATTCGATAATAGTGTAATATCTTGAATCAAATCATTTAGGAGTTAGGACTCAGGAGGCTTTTATACATTTAAAATATGCTTTTCAACCCATTTGCTGCTTTGATTCTTTATTAAGATAAACCAAATAAATGGTGCTCAAAATGCAACTTCCAATCGACTCACTTATCATAAGCAAATTGTTCAAAACTGTCATGATAATTCAATGAGACTCCATTATTATGTGCAGATCAAGCACAAATCCTACAGGTGTCAACCCCATACATGTTTGGGGCGAATAACAACAATTGTTACATTGCAAAGGATTCTTCTATGCACTTCCTTTCTCCAGCTCTAACGAA
>JAUTDX010006335.1:0-21706 GCA_030844895.1 Ambrosia x helenae
AGCTACCTCTCTTTCATTACCTCTTTTGAATCTATAAATTAAATGTATTGGCAAGTTTAGAATATTAAAAGATTATAGGTAAATAATTACACATACGTTTCGACTTGTTGTTGTTGTTATTGTTATTATTATTTGTTTTTTTTGTTTTGTGAGTGTTAAACTGTGTTTGTGTACCTAGTTTATGTTGTTGGTGAATTCATATTATTGATATAAATTTGTTGAACTAATTTAGAACAAATTTGAGGTATAGATTTTGTTATTATTTATAGGTCCAATCTGTTATTTTGCTGTTGGTGAATTCATATCACTTTTGTTGTTATGGATTTCTGTAGTGTATTTGTACAAATGTGTTTTTTGGACATGTTGGAATTGTGTAACACTCAAGTTTGTGTTGAAAGATTAGATTAACCTTGCAAACCTATGTAGTTAAAATTGTAGTTCTTTTGATATATAAGATCATTAGTTAGGGTTAAATCTTTCGTGTGCTTTGTTTTTACGTTGTAGTCGATGAGGAAGAACATCGAGGCTAAGGAAAGAACATCTTCGGACCTGCTGTTCGTTAGAAATTGAACATTGCTTGAACAATTAAAATATGTTTTAATTTCTGTTGGTTTTGGTTTGTTTTCAGGAGGTTGGTATCAATGCTCTTCACATTAACTTGCTAGCTACGGGAGGTAACATTGGAAAACAACATTGAATAGCTGCAATGAATGAAGTTTGGATTTTAAAGAGAATTTCATTTCATGGTGTCTATTTGATTATGCATCTTACTTTACTTTTGACCTTTTTACTTTAGTAGTTAATGCTAGAATGCTTGTAATTACAATTACTACATTCTCTATTTAGGTGCTAGAAGATGAAGCCTGAATGGAAGGCCTAGGTTATTGCTTTTGAACAAAAATGACAGGCCGCTAAAGGAAAAAAGGATCATTATCGCAACAGTTGAATAATATTCATCATTGATATAGGAACTCAATCCATGATACATATTATCTTAGTCTGGCACCTGCTAATCAGGCTCATGTGGAAGTATAAGACGATATAAAGGCATTATGCTCATGTCGATGTCCTGGACATGTTATGTCTAGGTAGGATAATTGCTTTTTCATTGTTTTGCTTTCTCTATGCAAAGATGCGCTGTTGATTAAGTATTGTTAGATGTTAATACTCTAAGCAAAACTTTATGTGGTTCTCAGTAGTTAGTGTAGCTTTGTATAGTGTAATAACTCCAAGAGTGTGCCACAAGTTGCAAGTCATTAATCTGATGCATTTTTATATGTTAACCTTGTGCATTCTTTCTTTGGCTAATATTGTGCTTCGCAATTCTAATAATTTGCTTAAATAGTAGAACATGATCAATCAACTCAAATGAAAGGAGAGTTTTGATTTATTTTTTTTGCTCCCGGTTTACCTATGCGATTATTTTGTTGCTTGTAATGCATCTTGTTTGCAAATTATTGATCTGGAATCACTGAGTGCAGTTTATCTTTAGGGTTTATCTCATATTTTCTATATATTTGTTTGTTTTATCAGAAAACATGCCCACAACTTGGTAATATTGCTACTTGATAGCCACCTTAAGTAAGGATTTAGTAACTCTATGTTCTTTTCCATATTTTTATACACACTTGATGATTAACACTTGACATCTTGTTTCATTGTTTCGTGATTGCATTGCTCATTTATGATGGTGGACCAAGACATGTTTTAAACACCTACTATAGAGACCTAGGTTGCAGAGCTAGTCAAAAGATCCACCATCAAAGTTCAACTTTGATGTAGGTGCTTAACGAACTGAAGCAACTCCTTGGAGTCAAGTAGTAAGATGTTGCTGGATGCAATGAACATGCTGAAATGGACCATTTTCCACTATTAATTATGAGATTTTCTAGGCTTTATTTCTTTTTTTTAATCATCATAGAACTAGTTTTGTATAAAGTTTTTCTTATTGACAATGAATTGTAAAAATATTGGTTGTATGTGTATGTGATTTATAAATATATATTTTTTTGTGCGACTAAATAATAGCAAATGTCATGGATAAAAACATGTATGACCAAATTAATATTGTGTGTCTTTAAATAAGCATTAGCCACATTAAAAGCACAAAAAAATGTGTGGCTTTACATACATATTATCACACCATGGTCACGTATTTTTTTTTGTGATGTAATGATGACAAATGTCATAGAAAAAAAAATTAGTGTGACTAAATGTTATACAATATCCACAAAATATACTATATAGGGGAAGTATTGGGAGAAAACCCACCCAAATTGAGTAAACTCTAGTAAACCCAATGAGTGGCTATGGTTGATCCACATCACCACTAAGCATCTTCATATTATTATATTAACAATGTTATAAAGGTAATTTTGTAAAGAAGATATTATTAAGATTGATTTGATGGAGAGAGTGTACTACTAATCACTATCATCCTCTCTCTCTTCAACACCTTCTTATTACAAAATCAGTATTACTACATCTCCATTAACCCCCAACCCTCCATTATTACCTTCTCTCCACACATACAAAATCAGTAAATCGATCATCATTAATGAGATGGAAACCAATATTTCACCCCCACGTTCACATTTAACACCTTCTGATCATGAAAGTTCACATTCCCAAGATGGATCTCCTACAACTATGTTTCCTAATAACTTTGTCTCCATCGTTGATGATGAACATTTGTCCGATGGTAAGTTTTAATATGTGTCATGAACATATGTTGTCGTTTTTAGTTTTTTTTATGCTGGATTTTTGTTGTTGATGATATACATAAGTTGTCTTTTTTAGTTTTTTATGATCCATGTTGTTGTTTTATGATGAATATATGTTTTTTGTTTTGGTGCGCAAATTATAGATGACAACTATGGATTTGAGGGATGGGCCCCTGCAAAGGTATCAGGGAGCTTTGATGGTGGATGTGGAGGTATAGTGTTATCATTTTTTTTTGTTTCTGCTTGTAAATGTTTGTTCAAAACTTATAGTGAAGTTCCTTTTTTTTTTGTCCAGAGGCAAGTGATGGTTCATCATCAAAGTCAACTTTTATTGGACAACTATCGCCAACTGATGCTGGTGATCATGGTATGTATTTCTGTGGTTTTTTGTGTATTTTTAACATATGTATTTTATGCTTTTTTTGGAACATGCATTTGATGCGACGAAATTCATCCGTATTTTTTGAATTTATATAACCCATGCATATCGTGATTTAGATTGTTGTTTTCATTTTTGGTCAGGCAATGACTCAGATTCTCCTGCATATTATGTGTTTGCAAGCCCAAATGGGACCCAATTTTGGATCCCCAATGTTAGGCAAACGTTGCTTCCTGTTGTTGGCCAAGAATTTAACTCTCTTGAGTCGGCTCTGTCTATGTACACAGACTACGCTGACGAAGCAGGTTTTTGTGTTAAAAAAGGTCAAACCAAGATGTGGCATGGTATCCCCACACATAGGTATCTCCGTTGTTCAAGATATGGAAAACCCCAGCCTAAAAAAACCTTTGACACATTAGATGACACGTCCATTAAGCCCAGGAAGACTTCATTCACATGTTGCAATTGTAAAGCTCACTTGTTGCTTACCATTAGCGGTGATGGGTCTACCTATAAAGTAAAAACTTTCAATGACATACATAACCATGAGCTTTGGGAGAAACATGATCGTGATCTAACAAAGGCTTCCAGGAAACTTTCGTTCTCAACAAAGCAATTTATCCATAATATGAGCCTAAACCGGATAGGACCAGTGAGAGCACACAGGTGTCTTGTTGCAATGAAAGGTGGGCACCACAATGTCAATGGGACTGCTGTTGACTTCAAAAATTTTAGTCAACAGCTCCGAATTTACATTGGTGAGCGGGACTCACAACTATTCCTCGACCGTCTGCGTGATCGTTTTGACATGTTGCCGGACTTCTTTTATGACTTTGTTGTTTCGGATGGTAAACTACAATCTGTTTTCTGGGCGGATGAGATATCCAAGCTGAATTACAAAGCATTTGGTGATGTCCTTGCGTTTGATGCGACCTACCATACAAACAAGTAAATTACTCTACCATTTTCTTTAATTACATACATATGTAAGAGGATGGTATGTACAGAGATAACATAAGTTATTGTACCCTTTTTTTTTGTTTGAGACAGGTACAACATGATTTTTATACCGTTCACTGGTGTAGACCACCATAGGCAGTGTGTTACGTTCGGAGCTGGTTTGATCATCAACGAGACGATTGAATCATATGTGTGGTTGCTAGGATCCTTCTTAAAAGCACATGGTTCACAACCTTTGTTAGTGTTAAGCGACCAGGACCCAGCCATGTTACAAGCTGTTCCACAAGTGTTCACTGAATCTCGTCACAGGCTTTGTATGTGGCACATAATGAAAAAGCTGCCAACAAAGGTTTTTCAGCTTCTGCTTTTTTATACTTTGGTGGCAAAGTTTTATATCAACTAATTTTTTTATGTTATTTGTGTTTTATACCCAGATCTCTGGCGATCTTCTGACAAACACAGATGTCAGGGCAACCATTCATCGTTTGGTGTGGAGTGTTTACATCAAACCAGCAACGTTTGAGACCCGCTGGCAGGAGATGATAGACAGGTTCGGACTAGCTGATAACCAGTGGCTTAAGGATATGTTTGCAATGAAGGAGTTATGGGTTCCGGCGTATTTTAGGGAGATCCCAATGAGTTGCCTAATGAAAACAACGTCTCGGAGCGAAAGTTCAAACGCGTCATTCAAGATCAATTCCACTAGCGCTAACACACTTGTACAATTCATGCTGTGTTTTGAAGCGAGACTTGACAGTCAACGGTATCGCCAGCGTGTTGCGGAGTACCAAACCTCATCCACTGTTTTTGTGGCGACGACTGATCTACCAATCGAAAAACATGCGTTCGGGTTGTACACACATGCCGTGTTTCAAGATGTTAAAAAGGAAATAACCAAAGGGAAGTTTTCATGCTACATATCTAATACTGAAGTAGAAGGCGACACATTTGTCTTTCATGTCACGCAATATGATCGTCGTCGGGATGTTAGCGATGTTTACCAGGTATATGTAGCAGATCTCCCCTCTTTATGTTAATTTTTTGGTAATTTCATAGCATTGTTAACATATGCTAATTTCAACCTAACACAGGTTAAATATGATCCAGCGGACCATACAGCGGACTGTTCGTGCAGGGCCTTTATACGCATTGGTTATTTATGTCGTCATGCCTTCTGTGTTTACATGGTCAATAAGGTAGATCGGATCCCACCAAAGTATGTGGCTGAGAGGTGGTTGCGTGATGTTCTACCCAAAAAGGTGTTCTCAATATCCAGCCGTTATGGTGTTGACACTCACCCGGGATCCATACTCAGGAATGAAATATTAGAACTAGTGACTGAATGTGTTGATGTGGCGCGTAGTGATGAAGATGTGCTGGCAAACATAGTTGAGCAACTGAAAGCAATGAAGATAAATTTGTTATCGGGGGGTCTACGACTGTTCAGCCGAGTAATGATGCCGAGGTGGAAGATATAATTGGTCAATCACTTGAATGTGAGGTTGTGGTAGCCAACCCGGACGTGGCACGTAACAAGGGATGCGGGAAAAATCGTAGGATAAGTGGCCCCGGTGAGAATGCAACCACAAAACGACCAAAGATCCCCAAAGCACCACGTTTATGCAACAAGTGTAAGCTTTATGTCACTGACCACGATTCGAGGAACTGTGAGAAGGTTTCAGCGATGAAGAAGGCAAAGGAAGGCGCTAAAGAAGCCGCGCGACACGCGTAGGCGGGCTGCGTGAAGGTTTAAGCTACTCTACTTTTTGGACCATGTTATGTACTGGTAACATTAATAGGTAGTAACTTAAAAACATTGTTATGTGTGTAACATGGTTATGGTGGTCGTTAGCTAGTATGGTTGTGATAAAATATCAGTATCATGTATGGTTTGGTAAAACTGCTAAGTGCCCTTATTTTTGTATTAATATGATATAATATAATTTAATGGGCCAATTTTGGTAAAGTGTTTGTGGGTTTTTAGTGTTCATAGTCTTCTTCATATGCTAGTGACATGCGCACAAGTGGTTGGTCGTTGGCATTTTAATATTGCTGACGGTTACGCAACGGAAAAAAAACACAACATAACATGTGTTAAGTTTATCATAACATGTGTTATTTAGGAAAAACCTTTTTCTGGTTTTTCAACAATTTTTTCTCCCTGAGTTTCTATGTTTTGTAGTAGGATTGGTTTGTTTCATAGATATGCACTGTTATAATTGGCTTGTAAGTCGGCTTCGAAAAAGACATACGTAATGGAGATCTATGTTACTTAATATGTTAGCGACATATTAAGAATACTTGGTCGGCATGGTCAACATTTTTTATTATTTTTGTTGACGTTTGTTCACCGAAAAAAAGTTTTAAGTTAACAAAACACAAACATACGTTACCAAAAATACATGCATATGTTAACAAGGTCATATACGTCAGCATACCCATAAGTTTGTTATCATGTTAGCGACATGCGCATAGTACTTAGTCGGCAGATTTAATTTGTTGTTTAACATTGTGCGCTGAAAAAAAAACATAACATGTGTTAATATAACCATTTTTGTTGTTTTAGCGAGTCTTTTTTTAAGTTTTTTATGTGGCTTAATATGTTAGCCACATGCGCAGGGAAACTTAACAAAAGAAACAGACATAACATGTGTTAAGTTTGTCATAACATGTGTTATTTTAAGGGGGTCTATCCGATAAAAAGACACACATACATTTCTAGGTAATGTTTTAGCTTTTTTTAAAAACCAAAACATGTGAGTTTTGCATCTAATCACAATGCATATGTTAACAAAACACAAACATACGTTACCAAATATACATGCATATGTTAACAAGGCCATATACGTCAGCCTACCCATAAGTTCTTTATCATGTTAGCGACATGCGCATAGTACTTGGTCGGCAGACTTATTTTGTTGTTTAACATTGTGCACTGAAAAAAACAACATAACATGTGTTAATATAACCATGTTTGTTGTTTTTGCGAGTCTTTTTTAAGTTTTTTAAGGGGGTCTATGCGACAAAAAGACATATACATTTTTATAGGTAACTAAAACATGAGCCTTTTTAAAAAACCAAACATGTGAGATTTGCATCTAATCACAATGCATATGTTAACAAAACACAAACATAAGTTACCAAAAATAAAGGCATGGATCCAACAAGGCCATATACGTCAGCCTACCCATAAGTTTGTTATCAGGTTACTAATACATATGTCCCCAAACCTAAACAAGTTATGCACATGTTACCAAAAAAACCCAGATACGTCTAGGTAAAATGTTTTAGGTTTCCTAACACAAGTTTACCTACTACAAAAGATACGCCTTACAAGGCCAAAATAAACATACGCCACACCGCCACAACAGTCCACTTCACAACCGCAAAACCCTCGACTTCAATGTGTTAGCGGCTGAACACAGAATATGGGCCGCAAACTTAGTGCGCAACTTCTTCACAGCACTTTCTTTCTGTTTGTGGTGCACACCGAACTTGCAATCAAATGGGACATGCACCCCTAAGTACTTCTCCATGTGCCGCATTAAGTAAACACCACAGTCTGTCCCATTCCCTGTTGTAGCCCAGGCAATGTCCACTTTCTGTATTACCGCATTAGCCACTGCACCTGCCTTTGGGTGGTTGATCTCCTCAAGGTATTTCACAAACATATGCTTCTGGATGATGATGGAAAAATATATAAAATATGGGTTAATAAGTTGTGCAGGATAGCATATTTTTTTTGTAGTTAAACTGTAATAATAATGCTTACATATTTGTGCGGCACGTCCAACGCGTGAAAGTCGCCGCCATCCCGGAATCCGCGTCTGTCCCTCTTCTTGTCGTTGTCAATCAGGAATATCCCCACATTTTTTAGCTCAAAAACTAGTAGATAAAAGTGGTTTTTTTCAAGTATGGGGAATAAGACAATGTCAAATTTCTTGAAATCAGGGTTCTTTTGATACAAAGGCAAGGCGGCTCTCATGTTAGCAGCAAACTTGCTCATCCTCATCACCTCGTCACAGTCTTTATTGTAAAGCATCCATGGAAACTAAGTTGGCAGAAAGTTTTAGTTAGTAACTACATGTGATGTTTTGGATGCTAGTTACAGTGAGGGCATTTGTTTCTACTTACCACTGCTTTTGTCCCGACAAAGAGTCGCAAATAATTTTCATCTGACTTGAGTGTCTCTTCATAGTTCAAGACGTCAGCCCAACAATCGATCACACCGTCCGACACGTGCATACCTGGCCTCAGAGTCTTTATCATAGCACGAGTTGCCTCTACATTACTAGTGCTTCTAAACAGGACCTCACTGCATGCATGGGGTAGTCGCATTTAACAGATGAAAATAACATAAGTTAATTGCTTCAATTAACATAAGTTAAGAAGTTCGTGGTTGGCATTTTTACAAATAACACTCACCTAGCAAGTGGGTCATTAGCCATCTCCTTGGTAACACTCTCTTTGTCGACCGGTTTGCCTCTGTCCCTCCTATTAATGGAAAAAAAGACAGTATGTAATGTATGGACGAAAAATACAATTTCTGATGGACAATTTTATAACTTACAAATTAGCCTCAGCTACTTGCTTTACCACGGAGGCCCCACTTAGCTGGAACTGCACGTTTTCATCCCTGAAAATGTACCTCCATACTGCGTCATCATCCTTGGTAACCCCAACTTCCAGATCCACACCCCTAATCATGAACGGGGACTTATGAACGTACGTCACACTTCGATCGCGGCACGGATTTCGTTTTCCTTTTTTGTTATACACATGTTAACAAGTTTACATAACACAAGTTAGCATAATTATTAACACAGGTTAGAGAACCACTAACACATGTTTTTTACCAGTACAATAAAACAATAAGGTGCTATCATTTTTACCTTTATCCAACGCTGCTATCATTTTCTGACGTTGGGCCAACGTCAGATTATCATCATCATTCATGTCATTGGCCGACGTATTCGCTGCACCAGCATACGCATAGACATTGACATGTCCTGTAGTTGCGTCATACGAGGTCACCGGCAATATCATGGGTATTCTTAGTGGCGTTTGAATTTTCCCCACATCCGGTTCAGCCCCTAAGTTTTCAACCAGATAGGTTAGTAAACACCAAATGCAAGTTCCAGCAGCGTAATTCAAACAAAAACATACATTATCCAGAAGATAGGATGATGCATACCTGTGTTATCAGCCGCAAGTTTAGTCCCCTCTACACTAGTTGGCCCTTGGGCTGTTCCAGTCCAATTAACATATGACAACAGACACAAGTTAAGCATGCAGAAGCGGCTGTGTATGTTTCAGCGTTTCTTATCTGTTATCCAGAGTAAAAATTCCAAACTTACCCGGTAGATCATTTGCAACCTCATCAAGCTGTGTCAAGCCAACACTGAAACTAGGCCCATCATAGTTTTCGAGGCATGCAACACAGTCAGGCGCGACTGTCTGTGTTGCATGTTGTTTTACCTTCTGCTGTAGTGCTTTCAGGACATCCTCTCGGTTGACACTGGTAAACATGCTGAAAAAGCTTCCCCCTGCGACTGATTCAAGTTATCTACAACATCCTGCTGCGCCGCATTTGGTAAAGTTGTAGTACTCTTCTCATGTAGCTGACTCTTACCCCCGGGTGAAACACCTTTATCCACCATGTCATCCTCATTCACGCCTAGCAGCCACAATTAGTATTAGCACATGTTAGATAAAACTCGAATTAACATACGCCAACACACACATGTAACACAAACTCACCGATTGTAGTCTGTGTTGCTCGTTCATCCTCCAGCCCCACTTGACACTCATTTACAGTTTCACCAGCCGTAGTTGTTCCAGCGACGCGTTCACCCTCAGTGCCTATACATATGTTAGCATGTTTTTTACCCGTGTTAGTATGCCAAAGGCGATAAGCAAAGTACGCAATGGTATCCTCCTAACCTGATTCAGCTGGCACAACTCCCTCTCTATTCACCATGTCATCCTCATTCACGCCTAGCAGCCACAATTAGTATTAGCACATGTTAGATAAAACTGGAATTAACATACGCCAACACACACAAACACAAACTCACCGATTGTATTCTGTGTTGCTCGTTCATCCTCCAGCCCCACTTGACACTCATTTCCAGTTTCACCCGCCGTAGTTGTTCTAGCGACGCGTTCACCCTCGGTGCCTATACATATGTTAGCATGTTTTTTACCCGTGTTAGTATGACAAAGGCGATGAGCAAAGTACGCAATGGTATCCTCCTAACCTGATTCAGCTGGCACAACTCCCTCTGTATTCAATCTGGATCTAATTGTTGCCTTGCGCATGACTGCAGTTGGTTTTGGAATTGCAGTTGTCAAAGTTTTTGCTATCCCATCAACGACATCATTGGTGTTAATGCTGGTATTACCTTTATTCGGAACCACCTTGGCAGCTGCGAATAACGTGTTTCAAGTTAATACGAAAATTCTCATATATACCTATATACTATTATTAACACAGGTTAGAGAACCACTAACACATGACAACAGACCAATATACTATTATGTTTTAGTTTAATAGTCATACCATCAGATTCTGTCTCATCTACTTCCAATAGGTTGGAAATCGCCGTTCGCTTGTCTTCTTCATGCAGCTTCTTCCGATATTGGCTTAACATCGGACTTGTAACGACCAAACCATCATCTGTTACATGTTCGAAATCATTCTGACTGTTTTTTACATCCGGAGATTGCTCGCCCTCATTAGTAACCAACTTTGAACTATCTGCACAAGGTTGGTACAAAAAATAATTACATTAGACGTCGCATACATAGCACTCAAAGTGACCCATTATGATTTAATACAACACTTGATTACCTGAAGCAATAGCGACTTCTCCCTCATCTGGTAGATCATGATGCTCAGACAAGTTTACTGTCGGCACCACTGTATCAGCTTGGGTTGCAGCGTCCGTAACAACTGCGCGTTTGCTATTCACAGTAATCACTGACTCCACCATGTTATCCACCAAACTTTCATACTTAGCCTTCACAGTAATCACCGATTCCATTTCAGGATACTCACTGTATAGCCTACACAGAGATGTTTCAATGCGTTTTTTGTTCCTCAGAATCATATCAACCAAGTTATTGACAGCCAGAACCTTTTCCTGTACAAGTGGTGAGGTTAACTGTCATCATCAAAACAACCAAGATAACAAGTTACGTAGCAATAGCATACCTGTACACTTGCCTCCCCAGCCCCATCTTTTATATTATCAGTTGATGTCAACGCTTTCAGTTTCCCCTTTCCAAACCCGCCAGTTTGTATCTCTATTTTCTCTCTATCCTTCAGCCGTTGAAAGGTCCAAAACATCATCGGGTAAACAGACGTATCTACAACAATCCCTTTGCAACAAACACTATCAACATATGCAAGCTGCAAATTAACACAGGTATGGCAAATTATTAACACAAGTTAGTAAAACTATAACACAGGTTATTAATACAGTCCATTCACTAAGCAGGCACATACCGTCAACAATGTAAGTGGACCAGTAAAAGGTGGCTCTAGGCTATCTCGTTTCCACCCGTCCTTACAACATTTTAGTCTATCAACTATAACACTGCACCAATCCAGGGAGGAAAAGTCCATATCATCTGTAATATATTCCAATATAGTTTCTTGCAAAGTCCCTTGCTTATGGCAAATAAACCATAACTGAATAGAAACACATCAAGAAGTCCATCCGAAAATCAAAATTATCATCCCCATTAGAATGGTTCTCTATCATGTCAACCATTTGTTTTGGAGAAATAAATTTGCCCTCCGGGTACCTTTTTCTCCAACTATCCACCCCTTCAGCATACTCATCTAACTGTGGAACCTTATGCCACGACTTGGGGCCCATTGGAATGCCCAGAAGCTGATGGACCACATGTTTATCAATATGAATTTTACCAGATGGTATAACAATCTCCAAAGTTTTTGGGTTAAAGTTATCAACGACATAGTGGGCCAACTTTGCTGGAACACCTTCCATCCTCAAACTAAGTAACCTGCCAAAACCCATTTCTTTCACAGCCGTGCGTTGTTCGTCACTTAAAATGCTAATACACCTCGCGAATTGTGTGGGTGTTGATCTCGTACGTATTCCCAGCCATTCATTCTTCTTGGCCCGTTTCCTCACCCTTCCTGGCTCTAGCCTTTCGTCTTTCTCCTTTTTGTCTCTTTTCCGTTTGGTAGTCTTAACATCTTTGGTATCCCGTTTCTTTGGTCGTTTTGCGACTGTTTTCACTGAACTATCAATCTGCCCCGCTCTCGAGCGTGTGACCCTAACCGACACAACTGAATCAACCACATTTTCCGCCACAGCCTTGCCTGTTGGACATGTGACAGATCCATTAGCGACCAATATGGATATACCATTAACAAGTTCCAAATATATATATAATTGCTCACCTTTCTGCTTCGTTCTCCGTTCATCGTGGTTTCCTGTAAAAAAACATATAACACATGTTACCAAAAAGACAAAAGAAATCTAAACATATGTTATGAGTAGCAATTACGGTTGTGTCCGAGTCATTACCTCTACGATTCCTTTTAAACCGAACTACGGGTGTATCCGAGTCAGAGTCTACAAACAAACGAAACACAATGTACAAGATTTTAGGATACTAGATAAGATACAATGTATGACTAAGGTATGTCTAATGCTTAACCTTTTTGCTTCGTTTGCTCTCCACCACAGTCGTCGGGCCTGTCATTGTGTTTATCTGCCCAAAAACAATAACACAGGTTACCAACAAGGTAAAAGAAGACTAAACATATGTTATGAGTAGCAATTTTAGATAATTTCCACCATTACCTATACGATTCTTTTTCTTCTTTTTCAAGTGATTATGGGTGTATCCGAGTCATAGTCTACACAAAATGAAACACAATGTACAACATTTTAAAATATTATACAATAATACTTCGTCTAATATCAGAGGGATTCAGTTTTAGCACATACCTAGGGCACGCTTCGCATCTCCAAAGCTTTCACTTTTGGTGTCATCTAATTCTTCCTTTTGGCTCGTGGGGTCATCTGATAGAATAACCACACTCTTGGGGGTTTTTTGCTTTTTCTTATGCCTGTAACAACAATAACAAAGAATGATTATCGCTTTATATGTAATACCCAATAACTAAACCTCCCTGTACCCTCTATAACAAAACCCAAAATCATGTAATATGCTTTATAACAACAAAAACAACTGTTACCCCTTACAACAAGTATAACCCAAAGTCCATTATCATCATATACATAAAGCCAACCACTAAAAACTCTGTTTTTAAAAACCTAAAACAAAAACCCCCCAAATCGTTTTCTGTGTAAAAAACATAATAGAAACCCATACCTTTTAACAACAAAAACCATTGTTACCCCTTACAACAAATATAAACTAAAGTCCATGATCATCATATACATAAAACCAACAATTTTTTTATGCAAAAAAAAAACTCTGTTTTTAAAACCTAAAACAAAACCCCCAAAATCGTTTTTATAATCATATACATAGAAACCCATACCTTTTAGAAGAACGATCTCGTTTCCTGTGTGTACTTCTAGACCCGATGCTCCACATGAATGATCGCATATTGTAATGTTGTTGTTGTCACTGTGCTCGTCTTCTTTGTTATGATGTAGATTATCGCCTTATTTAGAGAGAGAGAGAGATGGGTAGTGTTATTTTTGAATTTGGGTATTTTGTAGTATGATGATGACGGTTTTGTTAATAGAAGAAAGAAGAGAGAGTGGATGACATGACTACATGGCAGAAGTTCATATATCAATGCAAAGCAAAATACCCTCTTTACCCTTATTCCCTTATAATATAATAAAAGAGGTCTTGATTGTATCAATTGGTGGGACCATGGCTCACAACCATTGATCATGCTTGATCAATGGTTGTAATAGAGTTTATTGAGTTTACTCAAAAAGATGGGGTTTTCTATATAACCTTACCATATATATATATATGTGGCTTTAGATACTCATTAGCTACACCATTGTCACTTTGTTTTTTTAATGAGACGGAATGACAACAAACGTTATGGGAAAAAAATATGTGTGACCAAATATTAGTCAGTAGCCACATTTTTGTAAATTTATTTTTTATTGTGTGACGAATTGATAACACACATCATGGGAAAGAAAAAAGTACGTGTGACCAAAGTTTAGAAAATAGTGATACTTAAAATTAAAAAAACTCTTTTGTGCGTCTATAAATAGTTTTTAGCCACACTTACATTTAATTCACGTGACTGTATAATATAACCGGCCACACATGTAAGAAATTCATGTTGCCGTTATTAGCCTTTAGCCACACTTAGTGGTCAAAATGTTTTGACAACAACCCTTTTTGCCACATTTTTTTAAATAAATGTGGCTAAAACAAAATTTTTATTAAATTCATATGACTATATAACGCAAACAGTCACACTTGAAGTAAATTAATGTGGCCATTTTGATCGTTTAGCAACACTTAATGGAGGGAATGCTTTACTCTAGCAAGAAATGATGGTACCCTTTAGCCACAATTTTTAGTAGCTACGGCCACTAAACGTGAATGTGACTGTATGATACCTACGATGACTCGACCTTTGGTGACACTTGACCTGGAAAAAAAAGGTGTGGCGAAAGGTATACGGTCACATTTTTCTGGTGTGGCTAAAGCCACTTTTTGACGTAGTGCTTCCTTTTGCCAGATCGACTAACCTACTTTTCCTTGCTGGACTTTATGCGCTTCTGCTTGCCACGGCCTTTGTTCTTGATACTATTCGGAAGTCGAATAGTGGGTTCAACATTTGATGGTTTCTCATAACCAAGAAGAGAAGCATACCTGTCATGCTTATTCTGATGAGTAGGTCTCTTAAACCTGCCCTGATCAACCTTCTTAACCATCTCTTTGATTTTATCATTAACCAAAGTTAACTCGGAAAAATATGCAATTAGAGAGTTTTGCAAGATATTCACCGCCCAAAACTATCTCCCGTGCAATACGCCTGGATTCTTTCGTCTTGTCATCACCAAACTCTCCTGTTTCAAATGAATACTTGATTTCATTTGGAACAACATCTTTTGTCCACCTCCTCAGAATGTATCTTTTCGGGAATCTATACACTTTCATCAACCTTAATACAAAAAAAATATGCCTACACAGGAGCTCGTACTGCTCAAACCTCCTACATGTACATAATGTAGTAACATCCTCAAAACCATCAACAACTTCCTTTTTGAACAGAACCTGTAAAAAGGTAAAAAACTAAACTGATGACTTTGGATGCACTCATGAATATGTTTAAACACATTAATATTTAAAAAACCAAAAAACTATACTGATGATTCTTAGACGCACTCGTTAATAATTTAAACGCATTCATTATTAAAAAATAAAAAAATAATACCTCAAGAAAGCCTTGACCATGTGCTTGTGGATCATCAACATAAACCTTTAAAAAAACCTTCTTCATCAGCCCTTTGCATATGAACACTTATTAATCCTTCATAAGTGGCATATATTTCTTCTTGAATATCAAAGAAGATAGTCCATGTAAATATTTTGGCCGCCTCTTCCTCAATAGGTTTGTAGTACACATATTAGGAACCGTATGTCTTGAATCATGGTCATTCTTCCTATGATTAAATCTCTGAGCTTCAAAGGACGTTTCAAAGTGGTTTAAAAACTCAACAAGAGTCAACTGAGAATTTGCCACTTGGCAAAAAAAATGATTCTCACTCTCGGATCTTAATGTTGTCCTCATTAAGCAAGACATAGGTTCATCCCGTAAAAAGCAGGGATCCACATCGTTCTCAGGTCAAACATGTCCGACAACCAATTGTTCTCATTTAATTTGTAATCGACAATAAGTACACCCACTCGAAATCAAAAGTCTCCGGACTGATGGAGTCTGTCCACACAATTGCACAAATTCTCCTTTTGAACTCATCATCATTGCATAATGCACTACCCACCTACAAAAACACAAAAAAATGGAAACAAATGCACTTTATAAATATATGAACGCATTCATCTGAAAAAATCAAAAAAAAAAAAAAAATCAAACGCACTTATGTATATTTGGACGCATTCATTAATTTGTAACCAAATTAAAACTATTTAAAACGCACTCATGTTAAAAAAACAAACGCACTCATGTTACTAACCTTATCAGAAACCTTCTTCATGATATGCTACATACACAGTCTGTGTCTGCTATTTTGAAAAACCAACTGGATTGCATTTTTTATAGCAGGATCTTGATCAGTTACAACCACTTTGGGATGCTTTCCAAAACATTTGGAAAACGATTGTATCAACCAAGTATATGATTTAGTTGTCTCTGATGACAACAAACCTGCCCCAAGTGTGACATTCCGACAGTGGTCATCAATTCCGGTAAATGGTACAAAAACCATCTTGTACCTTCAAAAACAAATTAAAAAAATAAATTAAAAAACTAAAAACATATAATAGTTGGATATCAAGCTTAAAAATTAAAAATTTAAAACATACTTGTTAGTGTTAAATGTTGCATCAAACGAAATCACATCTCCAAATTCCATATAATTCCTCTTGCATAAAGCATCGGCCCAAAATAAACCGGTTTAATGCATTCTTTTGATCCACAAAATACTCAAATGAAAAATCTTGCAGGAACTTCTTCTTATCCCTAAGCCTAGACACAATCATATCTGCATCATACTCACCAATGAAGCTGTTTAAGCCACCTTTAAAGTTCTTACAATCAGTTGCAGTTGCACCAACATTCTCAAAACCTCCGTACTTAGTCTTCATAATGTTAAAAGCTTTGACAGGACCATGTTCAATGAAGACAGCTTACATATCATCTCTTCTTGAATATGTGTCAGCTTCCTATTTGCTGCTAGAAAATGAGTGTCACTTTCATGTACAAAAGGATGATTATGACCTTCCACAAAGCCATAAACCTTGAATGTCTTTCCATCCTCAGAAGTTAGCCTAATATGTGCCAGACATCCAGTCCTGATAGACGGCCTTTTCCTTGACTTAGCTTCTTTATTAGAACTCTCTGCACCTACTTTGAATGGCTTAAAATCCTCCTTATAGCATACAAAGTACCTCAGTCCTAGAACACCTTTTTGTACATTTGACGTACCCTTTCGAATAGAAAAACCACCAGCCTTTGCATATTTGGCATAAAACTCATATGCATGCTCAATACTAGGAAACTCCATGTTGACTACAGGTTTGAGAGAATCAGGTACATTAGGGATATATGTGTTACTAGCTTGGTCATCAACAGGAACATCAGTTGCAACACCTTCAAACAACAAACACACTTAGTAAAACTTCAAACGCACTTTGTAAAATGATAGTTTGCAAAGCTCAGACGCACTCGTGATTAACTTAGACGCACTCATATAGTAACTACTTCTCATGAGTGAAATTGCTTAATTACATTCTAGGGAACATGGCTACTTACGGGTTGGTTATTCGAATTGAACTTGAAAAAATTAAAAGTCAGACAAAAGTTAAATTCGATTAAACTCATAAATTTTGATGGCCTACGGCTGTTGTAGTCTTATCTAGATTAGACGGGTCAATGGTGTGGATAATATTTTATTTCTAATATTTAATATATAAGATATTTTTTAATGTTTCATTAAATGGTAAAAGCAACAACTTGCTTTTATCTAAAGCACACACATAATTTTCTAATTGAAAGATAAAAGCTAAACAATAACCGAAGCAAATGTTTTTATAGCTATTACAATATTTTTTAACACAATGTTTTTAATAAACAGTTGGTGAGGTGAATCCATCGTGCAAACTCCCATCTTTTGTTCGACGAACTAAATTTAATGAAAAACCAACCCCAAAAGAGAATCATGTTTACATAAGACTATCTCTGTGCACCATCTAAAGCTAACTAGTGGTTTACCTGCGCGTTGCAACGAGATCCACAAATAGGTTGCAATACATGATACTTAAGTTTTTTGCCGCAAGTTACGCAAAAAGAATAGAAATGTGCACACTATGTTTTAACAAGTATTCGTACAAAGAAAAGAAAAGAAATGTGCACTGCCACTTACAACTGATTGCGGATTTGCAGTTCACCACAAAACCATGTACTCATTATTGAACAAATCTTAATAAACCAAAGGTATGTTACTGTAACAGACCAATATGAACATAAACATCACTCTTGTGTAAGCTGTCCGATCGTTACATATCTGCATAATCGTGCCATTTAAACACCGTGGTAAATGATAAAGTTCATTTACATGACAAAAGTATGTAGTAATAATATGATATTGTACACACTCTCATATGAAGATCACTGTCCATTTAGAAACTACAGTTGTGATTTGTAAGTTTGTAATATACTTGCCCAACCTGACCCAGCAATTAAAAAATTGCCCAATGTAGCTAGTGAGCCGAACCATCCCGTCCACTTTGCTGCTGGGTAGACGCATATATATATGAAAAGAGTTTATAATATAAGTATTATTATGGCACACGATAGCCAACAATTCCCAAAACACGAGTATAATGCAAGTGTGCAGACATATCGGGGTGATTGTTTTGAATAGTTAAAAATAAGCAATCTTGGCTCTTAAATCCTCAAATATCAACTCATTGCTAGACTTAATATCTCTGAATTATTTAAGGATGGACATTGTCATGTAAATAATGCAGTCCCTTTGCTGCATCAACAAAAATCTTTACCCATTGCACCCAATCAAGCATAGGCCCTGGTTGTGCTCCTTGCAGACCCTTCCTACCTGCATGTACATATGCATATTATATAGATTTTAAACCTAACACCAATTATATTTCAACTTATATATCCGTTAATTTAAACACGAAAACAAAAGTGGAAACAAGTGTTAATGTAATGCAATATGTCATATAAAGATCACGTGGTTGCAAATTAATAAGCCAAGACACGTTTATTTCCTTCTACACAGCTCAACAAGATTTTTGTGCTTCAATGTTGAGACCATGACAATCTTGAACAGGAAGACAAACATTATAAAGAAAAGAAAAAGATAACCTGAATTTGAATAGAAACAAATATACTTATATGAGCATATAGCCAAGTCATAGTTATGCTTTATTATGGTCAAACGGCGCCTTTGCCACTTGCATCTCGGCAACAAGTGAACCCATTACGCATAGGGTGCACACTTTGTACTATTAATTAATGTGTCAATTACAATAAAAGAGGTTATAGGGTAAACCTCTAGCTACATATCCCAGTACCTTTCAAATGAATGGTAATTACTTACAGCTTGAAAGTTACATGCTGGTAGATAATCCTTTAATTATAGGGTCAACCTCTAGCTACGTATCCTCCGCCGCAACTCCTCCGGCTAAGGCTCCAATTAGGATGTTTCCACAATTCCACCTAAAAATTTGAACATTTAAGGACCGTTTGGATATTTGCAAAATTGATATTGTTATATTAAACACCCAAAATCAAATAATCAGATAATAACTTGGAAAAAACACATCCAAACACCCTCATAAAGCTAATAGTGGATTTTTTCTTAGCGAGATTGTATGAACAGGAAATAAGACATTAGGAGACTTTATGCTCGTTAGAATTGATTAGTTAAACAGAACACATTGATCTTGTATGAATATAATCAATACTTTGTAGTGACAACAATATATGTGTTAACAAACCATTAGAAGCTAAATGATTTATTAATTACCTTCTTTGCGCAACCTTTGGTGGTGGACCCTCATGGTAGAAGCTTGGTATTGGGTTTGTCTTAAATAACAAACTCTTTGTGAGTTGCTTCAGGTTTGCTTCATTTTCTTCATTTTTAACACAAAATATGAACTTCAAACTAAAAATAGATGAAAAAAATTAACTGATAAAGGTCATAGAAATTTTACCTTGGTTCTTGGCTCTCATTGAATTCTCTACTTGCAACACTTATTTTTTCTCTAATTTGGAAAAAAACTGAAACAAAAAAGAACTAATATATATATATATATATATATATGGTAGGGTTTTTGTAGGAATATTGTTTTGTGTGAGAAGTGTAGGAAGGATTAAGAATTGACATGTAGGCATCATGTTTTTTATTTTGGAATGATGTATTGGGTTGTTTTGGCTTGAAAAACACTTAACACAATAATATACAAAAATTTAAACACAATCCAAATGTATTATAGTCATTAAATTTAAATTACAGATAAAACACCCTAGTAGTTACTTAAAACACCTTGCTTAAAACACCCTATAGTAATTACTTAAAACACTCTGCTTAAAATACATTGTTTTCGGTTATTAATTTGTTATGTTTGGTGTTTTTTCTACACTTCTCAATTTTTAATCCTTCCTACACTTCTTACACAAACCAATATTCCTACATGATCATATATATATATATATATATATATATATATATATATATATAGGGGGGAGTCGGCATCCTTATAACATCTTTAAGAGATGTTAACAGGCCAAAGATGTAGCGTACACGTTGAAATTGTTCGGTCAAGTAGATTAGAAACATTTTTGTAAAAAATTGTTTGTAGCATATATGGTTTTGTACTTTTGTTCATTAAAAAATACACTTTTGAGCTTTTTTTTTACTATTTACAAATTAATTATCATCTACAAGTTTGTAATCCAAGACAATGATCGATTACGCATTTTTTTGGTAATTGAAGTACGTTTCACTTGTGAAGATGAGTTGTTCACATAGACTGAATCATCAAGAACAAAGACTGGACTTGGATATATTTGAAATAATAATTTTCAGACCATGGAATTTCTCTTACCAAAGCAGATCAATAAAAGACTACACCAACCTTAAATTTTCTAAATAAATAGATAATCCTTTAACCAATACCTAATGAACGACATGTATATCATATCATCAATCTATCCTAAAACGCTTAAAAATTAATCAACTAATAAAAGATATAGAGCCTAATTTCACATAATTATCATGATTAAATTTGAAAACAAAATGATAGCGTTAAATGATATAAAAAAGGTGATCTGGTTAGCCTAATTTCATATAGATTAGTCATTATATTTTAAAATTTTAAAACTTAAATAAGTTTTAGTTAAGATAAGATTATTCATTGTGGTAACATAAATTATTATTTTTCATCGCAATTATATAAAATTTGTTCAAAAATATTGTTATCCCGTGTTTTTATTTAGTTTGGGTAAGTTACATTTTCATATAAAAGTTGATTATCTTCTAGTGGCATTTAGGGAAGAAAAGTGGTAAAATTTAGGAAATTGTAAAGAAACCATTGGTATGCCATCTTAACTTTGGACAATTTAGACATATTTACCCATGCCCCTCCTTTATAATGTAGTACTAGCAGGGAACTCGCGCATTGGCGGCGGGTCGACAATACAGGACGGAAACGTTATTCAAATCTTAAAACGGTTAAAAGAATCACTATGTAAATGTGTAGGTGTAAGCACATGTGCTTTGCAGTAGGTAGTTTTTTTAAAGGCTACAAGGAGACATGATAGCATGCTACATTTTATATACCATATGCAATTTGATCTACATGCCGGTAAATAAAAATGGAAGTAGCGGTTTGACTCATTAGCAATTATTATTATACTAATAGTCTTACTCAATATGTTGGAAGT